>JAOTAY010020272.1:0-13013 GCA_025629805.1 Erythroxylum baracoense
ATGAATGCATGTACAATTATTTTCATGTGCAAAAATTCAATATTCATGAGTATGAGCATATCATATAATGCATGAGCATGAAATGCATTTTTCTAATTTCTTACTAATCTCTCATATTTACTATTCTAGCCTCAACATGGGTAACAAGATGTTACACAAAATCCCTATATGACTTATTTAATGAGTATACGGAGCCTTGGGGTTGGACTCTCAATAGCTAAGGATGATGGAACACTGTTAGTACAGTTAGAAGTTTGGCTAACACTATTTGATGAGATCAGGAGATCACAGGCCGATGATCTTGAGTTAAAGGTTATTCGAGAGAAATTACCATACAAAGAGGATGACGGGTTCTGAATGAGAGAAGACAGGTTATTAGTCTTTAGAAATAAAGTCTGTGTACCAGATGACCAAGATCTCGAGCGAGCTATCTTGGAAGAAGCTCACAGTTCAACTTATGCTATACATCTTGGTAGCACCATGATGTATCAAACTCCTAGAGAGAGTTATTAGTGGCTAGTGATGAAGAGAGAGATAGTGAAATTTATGGCCAAATGCCTTCCCTGTCAAAAGATAAAGGCAAAGCATTAGAAGCCAGTGGGTATCTTACAGTCTTTGCCTATTCCAGAATGGAAGTGGGAGTATGTGACAATGGACTTTGTAGCTGGACTACCTCATACATCGAAGGGTCACGATGTTATTTAGGTTATCATGGATAGACTGACGAAGTCTACTTATTTTCTGCCTGTCCACACAACCAACTTGTTAGAGAGGTTGGCAAAGTTGTATATTGATGAGATTATGAAGCTGCATGGGGTGTCGGTTTCTATAATATCAGATAGGGATATGAGATTCAACACTTAATTTTGGATAAAATTTTAGGAATCTTTAGGGACTAAACTGAAGTTTAGTACTACTTTTCACCCGTAGACTGATGGTCAGTCAGAGAGGACTATTCAGACACTAGAGGACATGCTATGAGCGTGTGTGATAGAGTTCCAAGGGAGCTAGGACCTACACTTGCCTTTGATATAATTTGCTTATAACAATAATTATCAGACAAGTATCGGTATGCCACCATATGAAGCACTTTATAGGAGAAAGTGCAAGACTCCTTTATGTTGGGATGAGGTTGGTCGAGCTAAAGTCAAAGGAGTCGAATTGATAGAAATTACCACTCAGAAAGTAGAGGTCATCCAGAAGAAAATGAAAGCCAACCAAGATCGTCAAAAGATTTATACAGAAAAGAGGATACGACCATTAGAGTTTGCAGTTAGTGATATGGTTTTCCTTCGAATATCACCATGGAAAGGTATAATTTGACTTCAGAGCTGAGGGAAGCTCAACCCTCGATATATTGGACCTTTTTGTATCTTGGAGCATGTCAAGACTGTGACGTATCGGTTGGAATTGCCATCGAACTTGGATAGGATCCATAATGTGTTCCATGTCTCGATGCCTAAAATCAACACGTGGTCCAATGGGATTGAAACATGTTTCTAATACTAGAAACTTCATAAAAAGGGGAATAGAAGAGATGGGAGAGGGCTTGTATGTAGGATTTTAAATCCTTGATTTTCTCTTATCTCCTCTCTATTCCATCTCCTTAATCACATCAAATTGCATAAGGAATCAAGGTAAGGGAAAATCAAGGTAAAAGTTTATGGTTTTTCTTCTCATATTCATCTTTCTTGCTTTGCTCGTTAAGAACTAGAATTATAAGGTTAGATATGGGATTGAGATATGTATTTGTGGTGTTCTAGTTTGTGAATCAAGCAAAGCTAAATGGGAAAAGAAGGAACAACTAGTTGACAATTTTCAAAGTTTGGTACTACACTTAGTTAATTTTTGTATGTGTGCATATTTGAATGTGTGTAAAGATTGATTTGGGCATGGAATAGTTTTTGGAATGATGTATTGGTGTTATTTTTCATGGAATTGGTCAAATATGAAAAAAAAGAGCAATGTTTAGTGAAATTATGTCTTAGGTTCTCGGTTCACTTGAACTAGACCCAATGTTTTAGTTATAACTTGGCTTATAAACCTCAAAATTGGGTGATTCTAATTAAACATGAAACGTAAGACCTGGAAACAAAAATCTATAGTAGATAATCAGACTTAATTCTAGTTTATGACATTAGAAATTGAGATAAAAAATGGTTACCGGATGTTGCCCCTATATTGGAGCAGCTTGTGATGTTTGATGCATATCCATGGTTTAGAAATCCAAATTGTCTAATTTTTAGTGTTATAGAAAATAGAGATATAGGGATAAAAATTGCTTAGAATAACTCAATGCCAAGATTGACTTTTTTCTATGTGAAAATTACGAAACAAGTGGGGACTATCATGTAATTTGTTTCTGGACTGATTTGTTTGCCTATTTTTAAACCCACCAAGCAAATTGCACTATTTTGAGATTTTCACTTCCATTTTTTTACCGAATCATATCGAAACCCTTTTCAATGGTTATGAAAATTTGCATAAACCTAGAAATAAATGAAATATGACTTACCAGATGTGAAGTAGGTGATTAAACATTGGAATTTAAGATTGAGCATAATCCATGCTAAAGAAAATTTTCATATACATAGATGATTTATATGCATATTTATTACTTATATGTGTGTAGTATGACTATATAAGTTAACATACTAATTTTTTGAAGATAATTATGTGCAATTTAATATGTTTTATATGTAAATGAGGTATAAGAATTTATGTACTAGAATTATGTGAATGTACCTCAACAAACCTAATTGAACAAAACATATACAAAATCAATCATATCAGTACTTCTGATTTGAATACTATCCTAATGGTGATAAGTTATGACTTACATGTATGAATTTAAAAATAGATTTTATGTTTTCAAATGAATATCGTGTGATTTGTCGATATATTAATTATCAAAATTAGCAAATGATTAAAGGAAATGTTACAATGCCTGCTTCATTATCTTGTTGATGGATAGATAGGCATGTCTTTAGGGTTACAGCATAGTTGCTACAGTTTGACACCACTGGTGTCTTCATTTTGAGACAATAGTGTCTCTATAGTTTGATACCTTCGGATATCCATAGTTTGATACCTCTGGGCATGCATAGTTCAACACCTTTGGGAATATATAGTTTGATGCCTTCAAGTATCTATAGTTTGATATCTTCAGATATCTAGAGCTCTCGTTATCCACATCAATAGGAATGTGTAGGCCTAACGTAGAAAGGAAATTAAACAGTTATAAAAAAAAGATACAGTATGAAAATGTGAATAATTTATATTGATAAGCTTTGGAAATCAATATTTGGCTTATAAACGTGAATTTACAGCATACGGATAAAATATTGAAGCATATTTGCATTATATACTTTGCTTAATTATACCATCATTGTTTACATGAGTTTATGATATTTATGAAAGTGTGTGTACTTGGCAGTTGATTGCAATGAGTGGTCATCTAAACTAGGTGTTTCCCCACTAAGCTTTCAAACTTAGTACGAGTGTTAATCTGTGTAGGTCTAAGTAATAGGAGTAATGCACAGGGATCATCTGCAAGGACCAAGGCCAACTGTTGGAAGTAAAGTAACTTTGGATGTGTCTTTTGATTAAAGAATGGTTGTATATGTAATGAAGGAAATTGTAGTTTCTTAACATTTTGCAATTATAAATTTAAGTTAGTCTAATATCTCTTTCAGATTATCATATAAATGTAAAAATGTAATACTTTTATTAAATGATATTGTTAAAGAATATAAAATATTGTAATAAGTATATGTACATTATTGAATAAACAAATGACTGATGACAATCCCTATAAATTAATAGAATTGTATACCTTGAATGTATGTGTAGGAATTTGGGCGCCATGTGTGTAGGTGGTTGTCAGTTCAGTATAGGAGGTGTTACAAAAAACACTTGCTTAAGTTGCCATGAATTTCTCTAGTCAATTCACTCTCTAATTATGACTATATAGTCTTTAAAGAAAAAAAAGAGAAAATGTTTGTCTGCTTGATTGGTTTTTAAAACACCTAAGAAGCAAACATAATCAACAAACAAGCTTAAAAACATGCATGAAAACTAAATTCTCCACCCCACACTTAAAGCTTACATTCTCCCTAATGTAAAATCAAATGTAAGAAATGGAGCATTTAACATAAACATCAAATGCAAGAATGTAAATGAAAAGGAATAAACTTCCTTTGTGTTGCCTCCTAAATAGTGCCTTTGTTTCATGTTGTTGGCTTGACTCCATATTGCCTTCATCAAGTTATGAAATTTTGATCTCTAGGGATCACAACTTTGGCATGTTCCACTTAACCTTCTTTAGAATAAAGCTTAAGTCGATGACAACTTACATGCAATGTCTGCCTTATTTTTAAACTTTTAATCTCGACAGCACCATAATAAAAGACATTAGTAATCGTAAAAGGATCAACTAAATAAGGACGACATTTATGTAGAAACAATTTATATTTGCACCTTTCAACCAATGATCAATCCTTTTAACGAGACATTAACTTGTTTATTTGTATGCTTCCACTTACAATCTTCCTGCACTAAAAGGTCAATCACATTAATTTCAAAATTAGAATGGTCATTATGGGAGTGCTTATTAACATAAAAATGTTGAAACGAGTAGCTTCACCATTAAATTTTTTCATTAGGGTACCCTCACAAACATCTATTTTAGTTTAAGTCATGTTAAGAAATGGTATACATAGTAAGATAGCTATTAGGTTATAAAAAGCTTCATCATTCAGTTCAATCAAATAAAAATCAACAGAAAATATTAGTTCATTTACCTTCACAAGCACCTCCTCATTCATCCCATCTGGGTAAGCGTTAGTATAATCAACCAATTGGTTTTAAATGTTAGACCTAGTCTCCTGAAAGTTAGATCTAGTATCCTATTGAAACTACTACACATTCTATTGGAATTGTAAGGTATTAGCTACAAAAGATTTAACTATATTTTCCAATTACGTACTATAGGCAGAGGAGGCTTGTGGCCTTAAATGGAATGGCTGTGCTCTTTGTGGCCTATTTGAGAAGTATTTTTGCTGCTTATTTCCCCATAAGTCAGGTTGGAATGGTCTTTCCAACCTGGGTCATATGTTTAGGAATACTAGTTAGGAAAATTCTCTCTCACAACATTGATGTATTTCATGCTTCCCTCTTATAATGTTGGGCACCTATCAGTCAGATAACCTATATTTGCACATATTCCCCATACCTTTACCTGTACTTGTCAGACTGCAAGTTTTCTAATGAAAGATGTTATTTCATCTAAACGATGTTCAATGGATGAAATACTTACCTTATTTATGCGACAAACTTCGTTATGAGTGTCAAACTGTTGGGTGTTTGTGGTCATATGCTCAATTATAATCCTAGCCTCCATGAGAGTCTTCTTGCATAATACCCAACCACTCGCAGAATCTACCAAATTCCTTTCAATAGGTAACAATCCCTTGTAGAAATATTAAATGAGGAGTTACTCTCCGTTGTGTTGCTTTATTCCACATATTTTCTTTCTTATACTGGAAAGTATTTTTCCAAAAAATAGCCTCATCGTTTCGATCTATGTGCTAATGCTCCCAGTAGGTAGATCAAAAAACCAATCTTTTGTCGCATCCTTCAATGAGAATGGTAAGGCCCTTAGTTTGTCACCCTTAGAGGTTTCATACTTCGATAGATCATATTGAGCTCGTTGAGATGCTTATATGCATCCTTACCTACAAAACCATAAAAATTAAGCTCAAAAGTAGCATTTTAAACAAAATTTGGAAAATTGATTCATAAAGGCCTTGGAATCAAAGTTAGAGCAGCTAACTCTCCTAAATTTCTTAGATTTCCAAGGGTTCCTCAAGTTTAAGTCCTTACTATATTCTCGAAGTTGTTATAGTTTCACTATGTAACCTTCACAGTGCCTTTTTGATCTTTAAATCAAATTGTAGAGGTTTTTTACGCGAAGATCTTCTTGCTACCATACACTAAAAATAAAAAATGTTTAAAGATTAAAAATAACTATAAAAAACAATCATAAACAAATATATAAAAAAACACTAATTGAACTAAAACAAAACATAAATTAAAGCACCACACTCCCTGACAACAACGTCAAAATTCTTAATGCATGTTGAAAGCACTAGAAAATAAACCTAACTCTGTATGACTAAATTTATAGTAGCGGTGAGTAGGGACCATATCTACAAGGAATGAACATGTAGCTTTTGTAATGGAAAGAATTGATGTTTAGGATATGGGGGATGTTTAATTTGTTTTTGAATAACAAAATAAAGTAAAATTAAACTAATAAAAGTAAATCAAATTAAATAGCATAAAAGCGAAAAAATTTATGAGTGAGTTTGGAATGCCGTTCTTAGTTCAATCTTATCCTACACACAAATATACATACTTCATTGTCTTGTTGTTTTCATAACTCTGTTAAAAACTATCAATCGTAGATTAATAATAAGCTCTCGTAACTCCAGTTTTCCCTTAGGTCTTGTTTAATCAAAATAAGCTCTTTGCTAAACCTACCTATCATACAACCTAGAGTAAGCTCTCTAGATTCAATAGGAAAGCTGCGATACGAACTATGAAATAGATTAATCTAGGTAACAACCTCACAAGCTTGGTTTATTTAATCTATATTATGTTATTCCTAATGATGCATCACCATTAGTTTACCACAAATGAATATAACATACAATTATTTTGTATTGTATTCTATATTCTGGCAACGGGTTCATATATGATCAATCTAATGAGAACGAAAATATTAATCATCCATGCATGAATACCCAAAACAATTAGAAAAAAATAGGATAAACAATCTCTAGAGGGAGAAAGATCAATAATATACAATAAGAGATGCTTAAATGTGATCCTCGGCTTCAATTTCACCTCCGAAGTAGAAGAAAGAAGATTAACACTCCATAGATTCCAAAGAAATAAGTGCTCTTCCCCTTCTCTTCTACCAAAAAAACGAATCATATGTCTCTTAGCTGCTCAAATATCCCTTTATAAAAGAAATTAGGTCGTGCACGCAATAGTGTATCATCAATAAAATGCACATTTCAAAATTGTGCACAATTATGCAAGTAGACACATGGCTATGCAAATCAAAAAATTCAATATCACTACAAGAAAATTTGGTTTTAGTAAAGAAAATTGCCAACAAAAAATACTGATTTTTCGTAGGCAAATAAATTTAGTGACAAAAATTATGGACGAAAAGATTCGTAGGAGAAACGACCGTAGGTAAAATTTCCCAATGGAATTACAGTTTTTGTCTTTAAATTTCTAAATGGAATTATAATTTTCATCGAGAAAGCTAGCGATGGGCGATGCTTCCTAGAGGGTGACAACTTCGACACTGAGCAGACGACAATGAAGGACTGATGGCGTTGACTAGCCAGAAGGCAACAGAGTACCAGTGAGGTGAATGACAACAGAGGAGACGAGTGAAGTGTGGCAAGGATGAGAGGAATAAACCCTTAGAACGTAATGATAGTATTGATACATTATCGTCCAGTTCAATACGTTACCGTCCAAATACACTGTTGGTAAATTACCTACGAAAGAACATTTCTGTAGATAAATTCACTACGAAATAACATTTCCACAGGTAAATTTCCTACGGAATGGTCACTTTGTAGTGATTTTCTATATAAATATATTTCCATCAGGAATCATCTTTCCATCAATAATTTTCTTCCATAAATTTTTTTGTCGGTAATTTCATACGCACTTTTTACCAGGAACCATTGGTACTTAATTTTATGATGACTTTCACTATTTCGTCATTAAATTTTATCGGCAAAGTTTGGTAATAAAATTACCTCCACTTTTAACGATGGATTTCTTTTTCTGTCGCAAAATATATTTTTTCCCAATAATTTAAGCAATTTCTGTCACTAATTTACTACAAAAAAATTTTCAATAGGGAATTTTCCATCAGTAATTTACAATTTTCTTGTAGTGATATATGCACTGCGTGGTGAATTCCTCATTTCTTACATTTTCTTGTCTTATCTTCACTCTAATCCATCTCTTTCTTATTCCACAATAACAAATGAGTTTGAAATCAAGAGAATGACTGAAAGAATGTGCTTTTAACTCATTTTAACTATTGTGCTTCCAAATTGTACCTAAAACCAAATATGAATTAAAATGAATGTCTTAAGCATTTCAAAGCATTTATCACTAAGTGTCATAGAGTAAGTGTATAAACAATCAAGCCACATCACTAAAACTGGCTGATGCTTGTCCTTTATGGGCTTAGGCACTTTAAAATTTTTAAGGTTTCATGAGAATAAGTGGGTGTTTTGGAAATAAATAAGGTGGAGGTCTAGAGAGCATCCATAAGGGCCAAACTAAAGTATCTTGTGATAGGAACAAAGCAATTTCAAAGGAAAAAAGGGATTTCAGTTAAGATTTAGCAAAAGAATGTCCATATTTCATAATCCAAGAGAATGATTTCTTTCATCATGTTTTCTTTCTTTATTGTTTTAGTTTCTTTAATCTTAACATGAACTAATTGGGATTGATTTAAATGAGAGGAACCATACAAGTATTGTTTTGAATTGATTTCTTGATTTGATAAAGGCCCTAAATTTTATTGTGAAATAGTCGTGATTACGTATTGTGACAAAAATTGAGATAAGCTAGTGTTTTGCATTAATTTTAGATTTATATGGATTCAGAAATCATATGTATGAATAGATTATAGTATGAATATTAAGAGTTACATGAAATATAAAAATAGGACCATATAAATCTTCTGGATTATAGTCAAATCTACTAAGAAAATTCATAGAATAAATTAATGTGTTCTTATTAGAAAAATATTTCAATCAATCAACTTAAGGATATAGATTGTATTTCTTGAAAAAAACTGTTGTAACCTTAGAACTTTTACAAGTCCAAGAAACTTAGGTTAATCATTGAATCAAGATAAATTTAAGCATATGAAAGTTTTATGGAAATTCTTATCTAGATATTATTTATCTTCGATTGCTTTATTCTTGTTTATTGCTTTAAATGGTTATCCTAGATTTGAACTTTAGTTTATTTAATTATATCTTTTAAATCAATTATTCATTTTGATAGATTAGATAATAGAAAGACAATTAATACTAATACTCGTAGTCCTCATAGGATCAACACTATTTTTCGCAAATCTATGCTCTAAGAACAATAGATGGACTTACCAAGTGAGTTTTAGCATAGTTTTAGATCAGATACACACATATTATCTCCCAATAAGAACAAAAATAAGTTTTTCCTTACTAACAAAATGACAACATATTCTTGGGATAATTAACATATTTAGCCTAACCATATAATTTAATATTTTGTTCATTAGTTACCACTACTCAACTATCTTTGTTATTTTTTAAATTTGACTTGGTATCCCGTAAACCATAGATAACCACTACCCACGAGTCACAAAATGTTTTCCTAGCGATATTGCTGACTTGATTCATTAAAGTTTTGCTAATCCACAAATTTTCTAGTTGATTGGCTAAAACAATGCAGAACATGGCAAGTAACAGTTGTTTATTAATCTATGGCATCATCAGTTTTTCAATTTAGCAACGAATTCATTAATGTTCAAATCAGAACTTCCACCTTCCTTCACCGCTTTTATGGCTAAGTCCCTCCACTTTTGAGCATTCATCTTGATCTCCTCCGCTTGCTCTCCCTCTGTTATTTCCCATATGCACCTTTTAATAGTTTCTTGCTTAACAGTTCCTTTCTCGTCAGCTGAAACTCTGAGTCCGACTTTCCAAACATCCGTAATGCACTTGGCATTGGTACTTTGATCTGTCCACTGAGGCATGGCCACCAGTGGCACTCCCAAGCTCAAGGCCTCCATTGTAGAGTTCCAACCACAGTGTGTAAGAAAGCATCCTATCGCGTTATGTGACAAAACTTCTAACTGGGAACACCATGAGACCACTAGTCCTTTCTCTTTTGTCTCTGCCAAGAAATGCTTTGGTAGTTTGCCTTCTTCGCTTTCCCTTTCCACCCATAAGAAATTAGTATTGCTTCGTTTTAGACCACAACACAGTTCTTCCACTTGTTCCACGCTTAAGACCGTTGTGCTCCCAAATGAAACATATGCCACTGACCCATTTGGCTTAGCATTCAACCAATTCAGGCAAGCATCATTTTTAGGCTTAAAGACGCTAAAACCATAGTCTGTGTCGTTTTCCAGTAGCTTGTCCAAGTACATTGAAGGTACCGTTGGTCCGATTGTTTTCCACGGCCTAATATTGGCCAGCCAATCCACTCCCTATCAGAAATCAATCATTTAAATTTGTGGGCAGTTAGATACCACTAAGAGCACTAATTTGGTACAGATTAGACTGCTCATTATTTATTCGTATATTTGTTTATTGATTTCGAAGCTTTAGCTTGAAAAATGAGAAGATGGTCATCGGGAAAGGACGCCAAAAGCATCCTCCTCTACCTGGGTTCAAGTCTAAGAGACAAAAAGGTACACACACATAAACATTTGGTAAATAGATTGGACTATTCATTAGTAAAGTGACCAACCTTTTGTTCCAAGTCAAAGAATGTGTTGCAGAGGACCAAATCTGATTTATCAATGTTGGAAAACTGATCCAAAACCATGTCCAGAAAGGCAGGATAGGACTCTACATCATCAATAAAGGACGGCACATCCTGGCGATTAAGCGGTGGCAGTGTAGGAACCAGAACTTGAGCCTCTGTAAGTGGAAGCTTTATCACTCCTCTATGAAACTGGTAGTAGACGATGTTCACAGCACAAGCTTGAGTGAAAAAAGGAGCACCGACCAATCCGAGTTTCTTGGCAACATCAAGACCCCAAGGCAGAAATGAATCATAGATGATGCAATCAACAGGAGGCCCAGAATTTCTTAGCTTCTGGACAAGGTCCACAAGAGTTTGAGAGCCAACCTGCCTGAAACGTTCCATGTAGACCTTAATACTCTCTGCCTGCATTCTACCACCATTATCGTAGCCATCTGATATGGTCTCGAATGCAATAGAGATTGGAGAAGATGGTGCATGAACGAGGGACTTGGAGATGAACCGAGTGGTGACTAATGTGACTTGAACTCCTTTACATAGCAAGCGCTTGGAGAATTGGAGAAGAGGGTTTAGGTGGCCTTGTGTAGGATACGTGAGGAGTAGGCAGTGAGGTTTGCGGGTTCTGGTTTCCTTATCCATTGCGTCCTCGGTTCGGCTTGGATTCATTTCAAGTTTATCTTTGTCATTTATGTTTTTGACGGTCATTAATGATTATTAGTATATTAAATAGGGCTAATTAAAGAAACAGTCTAAGTCAAATTTTTAATTATAGCTTGACTTTTCAAAAGTAACAATAAAATCTTTAGACTTCAATTTTTTTATTTATAATATAAATTTTAAAAAATGACAATAAAATAGTTAAATTTTTAATTTTTTTCGATTATGGCATAACATTATTTGTTATTCTCCCGATGCCTTTAGCTCTTTATTTTCTACTTGTTTTTTTATCCCTCAAATTACTCTCGCATTATAATATACTATACCAGTAATTTCTTCATTTTTAGCTCATTTTCCTAATGCCCATAGTGTGAAGATGTCGGGGTCGTATAATCTGAAAATCGAAAGGTAAGAATATTGAGAGAACAAACCCAAAATGAAGAGAAAACTAAAATCAAAGCGTAAGATCGTCATAGCTGCGTAATTTGATTTAGGTCATTTTTAAACAACGATATCGTTTTAATTATGTTATTAAGCTACGTCATTTCATTAATATTTATTTGTTGTGTTAATTTTGACTTACGTGTATTAATAATTAAAATTTTGAAATATGTGGCAAGTTAATTAAAAAGTTGACAAAAATCTAGGGTTTTTTGTAATCAATTCTAAAAAATTAAGAAAATTCAATTTTTTAAAAATAATTTTAATAGTAATGATTATTATTATTATAATAATAAATTTCACACAATTATATATAAATAAACATGTACACTCAAGCCGATTTTATTTTATTTTCTTTTCCTTACGAATTTGATCCATAAATGCAGATCGTTGGTTTGTTGGTAGTATCGAATTTCCTTACTTGTGTGGTGTGGAACATGGGACCTTTGCATTGCTTCTGAACTTCTTCATGTGCTTTTATGCTTATCTTTTGACGTGTAGGCGACATTATTTGAAATAAAAATGGAAATGCCCAGTTTTATTTAACTTTAGCCTGGAAAAGGTTTAAGGTTGGTTCAAAGTAGATCAATTATTTGTTCTAACAAGACTCCAATAAGCTATCAGCTAAAAATTTCTATTTTTGTCCTACGCATAAAAGAAGTAGTCCAGGCCTGAACCCTCGACAAATGTATGACCCACAAATAATATTATTGTTCAAATAAGATAGTTTTGCCAACAAAATTAGATATTTTTTCTTAGCCGGCTCTGAACTTTATTATTAGGTTAAATGTAATCTAATCTAACTCGTCTTGAATCAAATTTATTAAAAAATTTAGGCCTGCCATCAGCTCTCCAAATTTGTGCCTAGGTTTTTTCAAAACTCCTCGAATCTTATCTAAACTAATAGAATTAACATAACGACATTTTATACAAGTTTTGGAACACTATATAACAGGCTTGGACTTTCAACAACAATTGTTCAGCATTTGAGTATGCTCTCGTTCCCGAGTCAGTCTTCTATATGAAATACTTTGCTAAAGAGAAGAAGGAATGTAGGAAAATGGAATGAATTTTTTTAAAAAGAATTCTCTCAAAGATACTATAATGCTTATGATGTTCTATGTTCTATGTTATAAATGAGGCATCCCCCAAAAGGTGTATATACTAGTCCATTCCTATAGTGGACGATCAAGATCTACTTGATTTAATGATCTATATTGAAGTTCTAGAATTCTCTATACTACTCTACATACTGTTAGTAGTGTGCCCTAGGCCAATGGATATTTGTGATTCATGTATTAACATTATGACTTGTTAATAATATATTA
>JAOTAY010020273.1:0-13011 GCA_025629805.1 Erythroxylum baracoense
AACTATAACTATTAACTTAATGACTTTTCATACAAATTTCTAATTAATTGAATTAAATTTCCTAATTAATCATACCAATAAATACATCTCAAGATTTAAATTTTAAAATGTATTTTCTCATTAAAGATATGCAAATGTATGGAGCACACTTCAATATAAACCGGACTTAATGACTTTTAACACAAATTGTGTTCATATTTAGCTTATTAGTCATTATACCTAAAATATTAATTAAAACATTAAGAAGTTAGTGATGTTACGCTTTCAATTAATGACATAGTTTCATTCAAATGAAAAATTAAGAGGTTTAAATAAAAAGATATAAATATTTTTTAATTTAATATTTGATAAATTAATAGCTTTACAATATCATAATTATATGTTGTTATAATTTAAAGTTGTGACATACTATATATATTTAAAAAGAAAAAAAGTTAAAATTTTATAAATTTTATGAATATGATATACTTATAACACTCTAAGGATGAGCAGGATTTAAAATAAAACTTATATCAAGGTTTTGAGTAAGAAATTATTCTTAACGAACTTTTAATTAGAGTGACTTAGGAATGAATCTTCTAATATTTGAATTTAGAGAGGAGAAAAATATTAATACAAATTTATATTAATTAGAATATAATGATTTTAGAAAAAAAGTAAAAGAAATATTTTTGAATGTAATAAAATAAATAATTTATAAAAAATAACAAAAGTATTTATAAAATGTATTCCAATTTTAATAAAATAATAGCTATTTTCAATATAATATACTGTAGTTATTTGTTTTTATAACTCAATTACTTTCTCTTAAAAAAAACTCAATTACTTATATATTATTTCAGGATTGATACACTTAGGATTAATAAAGTAATTAATTCATTTTAAGATTAATATAAATACATAAATGCATAATGTATATATTGTCTAACTATGAAAAATAAAATAAAAGTTTAAATGTGTTAAGATTAATTATCATATTACTTAATTTCTTTTAATATGTGTAATAAAAATAAAAAATTTTACAGTGATTATTTAATAATAGATATAATATGAAAAGACAATAATATGTAATAAACGTATTTTTTAAAATCATATTAAAAAGAAATATAATAATTTATTAAACATGTAAAATAATATTGAAATAAATTCTTTGTACTTAGATAATAACTTTTTTACATTTACATTATAATTAATTTTTATAATAAAATTACAAAATTAAAATTAAATTCACTTATTTGTGCAAAGAATAATTATGCCAACATTATCATTGCTACGTATTTTTAATAAATATAAATTGGTTCGTATTTTATATCCTTTATTTTATATAAATATTTTTGTATAATTTATAGGTAATTTCATCTTACATTTTACTATAAATGATTGTGTTATAATTTTAATTTATGAATTTTAAAAAATACAACTACAACTTTTTGAAATTGTCTTAAATAAATATATAAAATATTTAACAATATATTAAACGACCAGGCCGACAGAGGCCTCACGGGCTGCCCACTAATTCAATAACTTAATAACAATATTAAGTTATTGTTTGATAGTTGTAATTACGTATATACTTTTTAAAATTATTAATTCAATAGAAATGAAATTATGTTACCTATTATATATGTCTTACCTAACATATTCCGTACTGCATCCTTTTCTGATATATCTTTAACATTGTTGTTTCTGCAGTTCTATTTTACATTTCTCTAACTTGGTTTATATATATGTGCACACGTGTGTGCTTGTGCAAAATACCCTCTGAAATTTGTTAAATTTTGGTCACAAAAGACCTGTTTGAAGTCAAGGTTCCTTAAATAACCATTTGGATGTTATAAATTGAGACCGGTTGGCTTCATTTCTAGTTCATTGTTGTAATTTTTAATTTTTAATTTTCAGTTTTATTTTTTAAATAAAAAATCATATTTCATTATTAATATTAATATAATTATATCTTATCATTGATAATAATTACATATAAGAAAATTTTAAACTTTAAAAATAAATTAATTTATAAATAAACTAATTAAATAAATTAATTTTTACTTAAAATTATCAATAAATAAACAATAAATATTATTATATTTTATTAAAATAAATAATTAAATAATTAAATTGATTTATTAGTTAATATCTATTCGTTAACAAATTTTTATTATTAAAGCAAATTTATTTGAAATTTATATATTTTGAAGATATGTTAAATTTAAATTATATTTGTTAAGTAATTATTAAATTGAAATTATTTTAAAATTTAGATAAATTATGAAAATTAAATTAAATTATTCATTATTATTATTAACAATTAATATTAAATAATTAAATATAATATTAATTAATTTAATTCAATACTTAAAACTTGATTCACTTGATTTTTTATTTATTTTTCCTGCAAAAGGAAATTTTAATAATTAACAATTTTTCTATTATCAAATCAAAATAAAAAGTAAGGAACCTTTTTATTCAATAATTTTATTTAAAATTTTAAATGGTTTCTTAAAAGGAGATTTTTAAAAACTTAAATTAAAAGTTAATCTTTTCAGAGAAAATTAGTCTAAATATTTGAGAAATCTATTAAATGAAAAAAATCCTGCTTAAGCTTGTTTCTTGTTCAAGAATTCCGTTTATAATGATTTATTTATTTCTTTTTTTTTACTATCCACAGTTGAAATAGAATAATATTTTTATTAAAATAATTCAGGAGGTAAAATTTTGAATTAAAGACATTAAAATCAAACCTTATTAAAGAAGTAAGGAGACCTTCATAATTTTTGGCGAGAAGATAAATCCTTTTCAATATAAGGAGCTGCTTTCTTTGATTTTACAGCTACATTCCTAATTGAAATAGGTATATACTCGATTACATTTAGGTACCAATCTCTTTTGATGAAGGAACCAAATACATTGAATCATAGGCTTTTGTATGAAAAAGAATAGAGGTGCCTGAAAAAGAAACGTCGTAGGCGGATATGGACAGGAAAATTTGGGGGAAAAAAAGATTATGTTTAGGTTTTTGTTTCCCTTTTAAATTCAACATTTAATATTAAATAAATTTATTGCTGAGGGTGATAATTAATTTTACTTGACATTTATGTAAAAATTACATAATTGACGTAATTTTTAATAGTGAGTATTCAGAAAATAAATTTAAAAGTTTGAATATTTTGTAACCACCTTTTTAAATTTGAATTGAAATTATCAAATTCAATCAAGTTTAAGATTTTTTTATAATTAACCCAACAAAGTATGCTAAAAGTAATTAATTAAAATTCCTATAGGTTTTATCGACACAAAATAATAATTATCTTGTAATAAATCTTCTTTTGTGAAACTCGTGATTTAAGTAATCAATTAAAATTCCTATAGGTTTTATAGATACAAAATAATAATTATCTTGTAATAAATGTTCTTTTGTGAAACTCCTGATTTATTACATTAGTTCTTGATATAGGCATACAGAGACAAGATAGCTCAATGGTAGTCCTTGGCTTTAGGCACAAGCTGTGCATATTTCAGTATTTTGCTTCACTATTTCGAATGAAACTCTATATGTGGCAAACATCAGATGGCAGATACTTGGAATAATTGCGAGACTGATACAGGTTTCACTTTGTCATTCTAATATAAGCATTTCACTAAGCTATTCTAGTACGTCCCAATTATATTAGAGAAATCACAAATAAAAATAAGGTTAGGATTAAGAATTTGAATGATGGTTAGTGTGGCAATCATGGTCAATGTGAGCACATTTGCAGTTATAAAAATTGCAATGAATTGACATAAAAGTCATGATAAACCCAAACATGAAACGTTATCTAAGCCATCAATGGGCTGAAAACCGAGACAAGCCTGCATGATCTAAAAGAAATATGTATATAAAACTCTTCAAGATGTTTCAATCATCATTTTTTGGCTTCATCACCTATAAGCTGTCATTTTCTTTCTTTTACTTTTTTTGTTGTTGATTAGATTACGGTAAAAATCTTGACACCGATAGGAATCTTAATCTGATGACAAATGGATAAATTCGTGGGGAGACTTAGAAAATTTGCCGTTTATATCAATTAATTAATGAAGTCTTTTGCCGGTCTTGATGATCTTCTGTTACACCCTTTGCATGGATGATGGAACGCTAAGTAGATAAAAATAGATGTTACGTCATACTTCATTGTCGTTGAGGTGATATTGATCTTGACATGTAAATAAATTGACCGCAAGTGTTAGACTACCAAAAGGAAGGGCAATTGTAAAATGGTGATAACAAAAAACGAAAAGAAAGATAATTAATTATAATTAATTTGGAGAATCCTACATATAGGTATTGACATGTTTCATTAAGAACCTTTGGCTGTACATTGTTAAACGCTTCCTTTAATTATCAAGGGGCCGAGGCAGTACTGAAAGCTTAAAGGAACCCTAGCTTTTAAAGACAATCTTTCGACTCCAAAACTATTATATTGCAACTTGTCAAGTTAGCACCTGAAACCAAGTTTATGATAGAAGATAATCGTCTTAAAGCAGAGAATCCTCATATGCTCCCATTCAAATTCAAATCCCCAATTTTTATGTAAAGTTATCTGCTAAATCTTATTAGATAAAGCCCTTATCTTTCCATTTAATTTAGGATCATCAGCTCTTATATTCTCTATATAAAGCATGTACCTACATTAAGATCAATAAGACTTGAAATCTAGTCTTCAAAACTCTGTTATGGTATCAGAGCCTTCGATTCCACCTTCCCTTGCCTAGATTCTAGAAAAATATTTTTTCAAAAGACAATCCAAATTCAGTGCAACATAGCACCAACTAATAAGGCTCCACAAGCAACCAGCTTCCTCACGTTTTTTTTATAGCACCAACCAATAAGGCTCCACAAGCAACAAGCTTCCTCAACTTTTTCTTTCTTCTTCTTCTCAGAAGTCGATCCTTCCCTTCCCAAAATATTGAAATTTTCAACACACAAAATTCAGTTCTAAAGCTCCAGCCATTTGAGGAAGCTTGTTGCTTGTGGAGCCTTATTGGTGGGTGCTATAAAAAACATGTGACGAAGTTGGTTGCTTGAGGAGCCTTATTGGCTGGTGTTATGCTGTACTGAATTTGGATTGTCTTTTGAAAAAAAATATTTTCAGGAATCTGGGCAAGGGAAGGTGGAATCGAAGGCTTTGATACTATAACAGAGTTTTGCAGACTAGATAAGTTTATAATTCTGTAACTATATAGAAGCCAAGCCACAGAGTTAAGCTTCTTGTTTACAGATGGTCGATCTTCTATTTTGAGTTTGCAAGAAATTTTTTTATCAAAAACAGTTTGATATGTTGAAAAAAAGCAAACAATTCATTGTAATTCGAGGAAAGTGAATTAAGCAACTATTTTTATTTGCCGGAAATAACGAATAAGAATTATGAGTGAAAAATCGTAGGGGTATAGTAGTTTCACAAAATTTTCAATTTATCGCAGTCATTTCTAGGACAATCAAAAACAAAAAAAAATTAAACGCACAAATGTAAATCAACACCAAAATTTGGTAACGCAGTTTAACTCACCTTACTTACATCTGCAGGCCCTTACCTAGCTTAATTCTTTCACTAATGACAATAGTTTTATACAAGGCTTTATTGAGCTGACACCACTCAACCCTTAACGCTATCCCTCGTTCTCACTACCCGTGAAAGAATTTCACACTCAATAGTACAACCATCTTGTACTAACCTCAACAGAGGATTTTCTCAAACAATGTTTAATGAAAATGAAATAAAATAAACAACTCAAGTGATTAAACAAAATTCAACATAAACGAAAACACTTGAGATAAAAATCAACTCCAATAAATATGTCGCTTCATCAACAAAAGAACGGGAAGTTGTCAACCAAGAAATCTACTATGAATCTTCGATATAGTCACTGAAACATCCCACGCATAGCAACCACAAAACGTTTCAGATCAACAAACGTTTCATCACCGAAATTTTAACCCAATAGAGCTACAACAACCAAGATAACTACTGAAGTTTTTTGCACCAAACCAACAACAAAAATTCATGAAAACTTCTGGAATTTTCGCACACAAACACCAAAAATGATAGCCACAAAATCACCAAGACTGCTGGACATTTTCCATACAAAAACCACTACCGATAGTAGTGAATAGCCCAATAAAATCACACAAATGCCATAAAAAGCCAGCTACCAAAAACTTACAAATTTACCCAGCTGAACCATGCAAAGACAAAAGCAATAATACAGTTGCACTAAAACTTCAACAATGACAACTAACCAACAAAGACACACGGCTATCAAAGCACCTCAGTGCAGCATGTCACCTTCAGCCCACTCACGTAAAACTCCAATAAAGACAGCAACATAAAGATCAGCACAATAGGCCTTCCATGCACTTTTTAATCACTAAAACAAAGGACCTATAGCCTCACCTCGCACGCCACCTGCAACTAAAAAAAAATGACGCAAGGAGGGAGTCACGCATGAAAGGAGTCACTCATGCCCTGTCATAAAATCTACAGCTCACTAAATCTATCTTTCAGCCCACGACAATATCACACACACACACTCCTATTTCAGATGAGGGGTCACATACACATCGTCCAAAATAATGGTTCACGCATATAACCACAGTGCTTTAGCTCACTTACAATTTTCTACACACACCTATAACGTTATCAGCCCATGCACCTACGATGAACCCACACACACATCAAGTCACACACGTAAGCCACCCTCACTTAAGCAATCTCATGGTATCCATAATCAACCAACGTAATCCACATACATTTTCGTTAAAGATAGACTTCTTTTTCACTGCATCCCTTATCTAAAAATCCAATTCAAAATAAGAAGTACTACTTAGTTACATCTCATTTTAATTGGATTTTTAATCATTATCTTGAAGATCCAACAATAAAAAATGTCAAAATTAAATAATAAGATATATAATAAATATCTTAACAATCTTCCCCTTTTTGGCATTTTTGTTACAAATAGGAAACTCCTCCTAAAGAAGATAATTAGACATATAAACATTGAATACATAAACCCACCAACTCTTGGTTTGGCTTTGCTTAAATGATGATGACGGTGAGGACTTGCTGACAACTTTCACGCAAACGTGCGACCCACTAGCTCTTGGTAACGGCGATGACGGCGAGGACTGCGGTGGTGTGAGGGTGTTACTTGAGTGTGGACACTACTGGGAGAGGCGTAAATTTGAGGGGCGGTGAGAGTGAGGGAGGCAAATTTGAGTTTTGAATCTTCTTATTCATCTGAAGCAAGCTTGGGGTCAAGGTAAGGGGAGAGCTAGAGACGTATTGGAGAGTGGGCGTGAGACAACGGCGTGAGTGGCCCAGGTCTGTGACCCAGACCTGTGATAGCGGCATGAGGGGGAACGTTCCTCTCCTTCTTGCGACTCAGCTCCAACTCCAGTGACCCAAATTCAGCTCCAGATTCGAACCCATAGTGAGTTTGGCAAGCGAGAGGCATGAGAGCAGGAGGTGAGACAACAGGTAGATAACAAAAAAGAGAGTGGCCTCAGCCTCTATGGTAGGCTTCCCATAAGCCTCCCATATGGAGCAAGGCGACCCCTCATTCACTAATGAGGACTTCCCTACTCTTTTCATGGACTCTCTCAAGGTGAAAGTATCAGAAATTGCAGTGGTACCAACCCCAATCGGAGAAGGGGAGACAAACCCAAGAGTAGGGGCATATTGGTGGCAACTTTTATTGAAGATATAACATAAAGGTGCATTAAAACACTACCAAAATGTGCTTAAAAACAATATCATAACACCTCCGGTATAGCTCCTTCAAGTAGGCGTAAGGGCTTGGTCTTTCGCGTTAATGGGTTTTGTTTTGTCTAAATAACTAGCATTTCTAGTCGTTAACACATAGACTAAAGCACGTTGGAGCCAAAAAGGATTAGAACAGGTCATGATAGTGGAGGATGGCATTTTTTTATTCAAATTCTCTGAAGCCTCCAACTTAGACAAATTAGTTAAAATGGGACATTCACACATCAGGGATCAACTGATGTTCGTGCAAAAGTGAGGGCCGAGCATGGAGTTCAATCGGGATACCATAGATGTGCTCCCAATTTGGGTGTAATTCCACAAACTATCATTGGAGTTCTGTACAATTGAAGGGTTGTGTTTTCTCGCTAGCTCCTTGGGGAAACCTCTATGTATGGATTCCCAAACGACACGAATGGAGAGGATCGGCTATGCTAAGGTATGTATTGAAATACCTAAAGCATCACCATTGCTTGATCAATTACCTCTTATGTGTATGACTGATACTGGTGAACTTGAGCAAACAATTATACATATCTCCTATCCCTAGCAATCGGATACATCCTCTAAGAAATGGACCACCACTGGTCGAACTTTCCAATCAACTTGGCATGATGATTTAATGACAGGTGCTACTGGAATGGTTCATTATGAGCAAGCAGTTAATGAAACTACTGTTGTTTGTGGTGAATATGCATAAATTGCAGAATCTGGTTAGGGTGACAAATTCTCCACAGTTGGTTATTGGAAAGGAAGGAAAGGATGATGAGGCTACTGATATTTCTAATCCCTCTAAGAATAGGACAGGCCAAGTAGCAGAGATTATTACCTTCCTTGAGCATAGAACAATGGTGCCCGAAGGTGATAGAGCAATGGTGGTAACCAGTTGTAACATAGAACAGGTAGATGCAGATATTGGCTAAACGGTGCAGGAGCAATCAATTGATCTTTAACTAGTTGGGTTGAGGACTGAACAAGTTGACACATGCATTTCTCAGGGAAAGACAACTCTTGACAAATCCAGTGCAGACAATGAGGAGACTCTAAACCATGAAACGAATGATTTACCTCCCAATATTTGGAGAACTGTTAGAGTTAGGCCAACATGTTGTCCCCACTCGCAACTGTTGGGCTAACTGATAATCAAGGGATAGGGGACATCAAACAAATAGAGGACAGTGATACCCCGTTAGCAATAGACCATATCCCAGACATCACCGATTACTTTTGCATGCAACCAAATCTACAAAAAGGAAATCTGCTAGGAAGAAAAAGAAAAATCCCAAATACCAGTAATGTTAAATGTGCTTATAATTGTATCTTATTGTTGATGTCTAGTAACCAGATAGTTTGGTTCTTTAGGCATTTTGTCATATGCTTGTAGGATTAAAGCTATGAACTCATTATAACGGTGTTTTAGTTTAACTATAATTTAAATTCTTTTTAGTTTTTCAAAAAAAAGTTCCAAAGAACATCCAAAAAAACAATAATGAACAATTATCCAATCATCCAAATTTCTTCCCCTTGGGACAAAACAAATGCCAAAAAGCAAGACTTAATAGTCATGGAGATACCTTAAAATCTCCCCTGAATTGAGTAGTCACCAAAAACATTCTGGTGTCTCTCCTTTGGGACAAAACAATGTCAAAACAAGAATGCCTTTAATGCGATCAATCTCAGTGAATAAAGAAGCATAAAAATCAAAAATAGGTGTAGCAGAAGAATCATAAACATGTCAAAATGACAAGTTACCACCAGTCAAAACACTCACCAACATATCAGTACTCACATCAAAGTTATCCGTATACGGCTGATAAAATTCAGAAACCCAAAAAAAACATTCAACGAATCATAATCAAACTTAACCAATCTACTCCTCACATAAACCATATGAACACATATTAACCAAAATCAAACAACCTACAATATAAAGAAAAACAAAAATGAAACTTGAAAAAGTCTAGATGTTAACTTCTTCGAACCTCTTTTTTTGTTTTTTTAATAAATAACATCAAACTATACTTCAAAAAATATAAAGCACGTAGTCTCTGTGCCTCTAAAAGAAATTCAAGCCTGGGCTTATTCCTCGTCACATTATCTTAGTCATCAATTGTCTGGTTGATTTCTTCATCTGAAACAACTCACTTACCCTCAGTCTGAACAGTTTCTTGAAAAGCAGTAACTAACTCTGAACCTAGAAAATTTCTTATTTTTTCCGTCACTACGTCTTTGTGCTTATACTTAACCCTTTCTGGCCCAAGAGTGCTTCGGTAACATGGGTTGCTGCTGGAAATTTAATGGAGAGTGTATAGTTTTTCAATTTTGACTCCTTTGAAACATCATTTGTAACAACTTGTAACATTTTGGTCTTATGTTCCCGATTACTCCACAAAAGTGACATGTAGGTATGAACCTCCGATTTGTTTTTGATATTTCTCCTTAGACAGATCTGGTCACACCAATTTTTTCATCATTTGACTTAGTACCTTCACCTCTATAGCCAATGCTTTAAAGTTCTCCTTTAGTCTTACCAATTTTCAACAACTTTTCTAGCTTTTTGGTACTTTCATTTAACATTCTTATTCCCTTTTCCATGCTGACCAGCTTTAACTTTGTTTCATTAAGCTCGTCTATTATAAATAATAACTTCTTCTCAAGGTCTTAAATTGTGTTCTTCACGGTAAAGTTTTCCTCCTTCAAAATCTCATGTTTCTAATATGTTTGGACCCATTTAGTATACATTAACTCATAGGCTTCATAAATATCTTCATTTTTATCATCTGAAGTACTGTCATCATTGTCATAATCTAAGATTGATCTTTGAGCTAATTCATCTGCAATTTTCCTAAAATTTTTTATTTACTCACGTTTTCTTCATCGGTTACTTCCTTTCTGGTTGCTATAAAGTAAGTACTGGACTTTTACTGTATAAAGCAACTAATGCAGCATTATTCGCAGCTTCTTCTTCATTACCATTCTTAGTTCTAGATTCATTCTCACTCCAAATGCTTGTATAGGACTTCCCTTTTCTCTTCTTTAAGGTGTTAGCACATTTCGCTTGCACATTTCTGAAGCCTTGACACTCATGACATTGATTTTTCTTCACCTTTCTTTCACCTTTTTGAGTTTTAGCTTGTTGTTTAAAGTTTTTGTTCAATGAACTCCCACCATTTTTCTTAAACTCAGATCTATATTTCTTCACTTTCTTTAACCTCTTGCTGAAATTTCTTGTCAATAACTCCATGTCCTCATTCTCCTCAGATTAATCTTCGAATTCATTCACGTCTTTACCAATCTCAGCTTGCAACGTCAATCCTTTGCTTTTTCTCAATTATCCCCTAACAAATTTATCTCAAAGTTGGTAAGAATCCTAATTACCTTATCCAAAGACAATTCAGTGATATCATAGGCTTCTTCAGTGGCCGCAATTTTTGGTATGAACCTCAGAGGCAATAATCTTAATGTCTTCTTAACCAATTTCAGGTTAGAGTACTTCTTCCTAAGTTGATGTTTGGGTTTGCTATCTTACGCAGTCTCTCATGGAAATCTCTAATGGTTTAACTCTCATCCATCTTCAGCTCTTCAAATCTTATAGCTAACATCAGAAGTTTTGAGGATATCATAGATTTCGAACCATTATGTATACTCTGTAAAGTGTCCCATGTTTCTTTCGCTGATTCACAAGCTAATATCATAACAAAGTAACCTTCATCAACTGCACTGAAGATGGCGTGCAGGGCTTAAGAATTTCCAAGCGCTCTGTCTTTTTCAACCCTTGTCCACTCAGATGCATCTTTAAGCGCTATTTCTCCCTTTTCATAAGTCATCACTGGATGTGTCCATCCATTTAAAACTGAGTTCCACGCTTTTGTTCCTTGTGCCTGAATGAATACTTTCATCTGTAATTTCCATGTAGGATAATTTGAATCATCTAACAACAATAGCCTGATAATTGATGCCCCTTCTCTTATAGCCATAACTATGAAACAAGGATCTACATCGACTTGATGTACCAAGTTTTGATTCGGTGACCTGCTTTAATACCAATTGAAAAATCGTAAAGGTGTAATAGTTTTGCAAAATCTTCAATTTACTGCAGTCATTTCTAGCACAATCAAAAACTAAAAATAATTAAGCGAACAAATATAAATCAATACCAAAATTTGGTAATGCAGTTTGGTACATCTTACCTATGTCTACAGGGCCCTCACCCAGCTTAATTCATTCACTAATGACAATAGTTTTATATAAGGCTTTTATTAAGCCGACACCACTCAACCTTTGACACTATCCCTCGTTCTCAAAGCCCGTGAAAGAATTTCACACCTAGTAGTATGACCGCCTGGTACTAACCTCAAAAGAGAATTTTCTCAAACAATGTTTAATGAAAACGAAATAAAATAAACAACTCAAGTGATTAAACAAAATTCACCTTAAACTAAAACACTTGAGATAAAAATCAACTCCACTAAATATGTCACTTCATCAACAAAAGAACGCGAAGTTGTCAACCAAGAAATTTGCTATGAATCTTCAAGATAGTCACTGAAACATCCCACACATAGCAATCACAAAACGTCTCAAATCAACAAAAGTTTCACCACCAAAACGTTAACCCAATAAAGCTGCAACAACCAAGATAATTACTTAAGTTTTTCTCACCAAACCAACAACAAAAACAGCAGCTACAAAGTCACGAAAACTTCTGGAATTTTTGCACACCAACACAAAAAATGAAAACCACAAAATCACCAAGACTGTTGGAAGTTTTCCACACAAAAACCACTATCGAAGACAGTAAGCAACCCAATAAAATCATACAAACACCATAGAAAGCTAGCTGCCAAAAACTTACGAATTTACCCAGCTGAACCATGTAAAGACAAAACAAGAACACAGCTGCACTAAAACTTCATCAATGACAACCAACCAACGAAACACACGACTATCAAAGCACCTCAGTGTAGCATGTCACCTTCAACCCACTCATGTGAAACTA
This sequence comes from Erythroxylum baracoense, assembly GCA_025629805.1. Taxonomy (NCBI): domain Eukaryota; kingdom Viridiplantae; phylum Streptophyta; class Magnoliopsida; order Malpighiales; family Erythroxylaceae; genus Erythroxylum; species Erythroxylum baracoense. Next base: position 12,796 of record JAOTAY010020273.1, read on the forward strand.
CAATAAAGATAGCAACATAAAGATCAGCACATTAGACCTTCCATGCACTTTTTAATCACCAAAATAAAAGACCCACAGGCTCACCTCGCACACCACCTGCAACCAAACAAAAAGACGCAAGGAGGGAGTCATGCGTGAGGGTGTTGGACCCCGATTTCTTCTTCAATATGTTTGGGAGTAATTTTATTATTTTGTTGTGATTAGGCTTTAATTTTA
>JAOTAY010020274.1:0-13010 GCA_025629805.1 Erythroxylum baracoense
TAAGTTTGAATGTTATGTTTTTGGGTTGATGATCAATCATAGATTATGATTTGGTTGTAAATGATATTGAATTGGAACGGAGGTGAAAATGATGAGGAAAACAAGTTAGAAATGATAAATATGCATAAAAGGGTCATACATAACTTGTAGGTGTTAGAAATATGGAATTTGACCCATAAATGTCCGTTAGATGGACTTCATGTCTGCTGGGCAGACTTTCTCGAGAATTCCAATGTTTCAACTCAGTTCATGTCCATTTGGAGGGACATATGTCCGCTAAGTGGACATTCTCAGGGCAGTTATGAAAATGTGAAATTTTTTACCCTCTAAATGGAAAAATCTCTCATCGGGGTCTTCTTAAAAGTTGTAGAACTCGAAGTCCTCTTCGAAACTGTACTTGAATGGTCTTAATCTGACATCCCTAGTGAAAGTTAGGCCTATTGTCCCAAATCATATATATGTATGTATTGTGGACCTATCATTTCTTATCTATGATACATTTAGGCTTGAATGGAACTTGAAATGTACTTAGTTTGTTATGGAAATAAGAGAAAAATTGAGTGATATATTTATTATGACAATTGAGGATATAAACATAAGAATGGATTGTCGGATGTCTAGTGCTCAATTACAGAAATTATGGGATGTTATGAGAATGACGATGAATCTATATTGACTAATGAGGTTCCATTATAAGAACCCTACAAAGTGCTGTGCACACGTTTTACTCACGAGTTGGACTCCAAAAAGGAGTCCAACATCATTTGGTATTAAAGCATCTAGGTTTAGTATCCTAAGTATGAAATGGGTCGTTTTAAAGCATGAAATGAATGTGCATTGTTTTAAAAGAACAACATACATTGTTTTCTATTGTTTCACATGATTTGAAACTATTTTACTTGAAGCATGGTTTAAGAAGGTTTTACATACACACATACAAGTTTAAACATGACATGAAACATGAACCAAAGATTTTAAATGGTTTTTAACTGAAGGAGTGAGTATGCTGCCTCGAAAGGGAACTCGAGGAGCTATGACTCGATCTTGCTCTCACCAGGGAAGTACGGATGAATATCATATCCCACAAGATACGGGGACACACTCTGCTTACAATTCTGAGGCACTTAGTGTGCAACATGAAGTGCCACCGCCTCCTCCTTCTATGCCCTAAGTAAACCCTATGGATTTTCATTCTTTCAAACCTTTGCTCAGGCTTTCATGCATGCTATAAGACAAGTGTCACAAGTTTTAGTTCAAGCTCTAGTGGAGAGGAGCGAACAATATGATAAGTTACGCAAGCATGGGGCTGTAGACTTTAATAGGACTATAAGTCCTGAAGAGGATGAAGCATGGTCGACAAGGACAGAGAGAGTCCTATTACAGATGAAGTGCTCCGATGAGGAGAAATTGGATTATACAGTAAGCTTACTGCAAGGGGACACACTCTATTGGTGGGAATCAGTTTCCCATAGTCAGGTCATACAGCCGGTATTGTCATGGAGAAATTTTGTGGAAGCCTTTAGGAAGAAATAATTCTCAAAAGTCTATATCCAAAAGAAGGACAAAGAATTCCTAAATCTCACACAGAGAAACATGAGTGTGAGTTAATATGAGCTAAAGTTCACACATCTTTCAAGGTATGTGATTAATATTGTTACGAATAAGGAGGATAAGTGTCGTATGTTTAAGGGAGGACTTGATTTGAGAATCGAGGAGAAAGTATTAATCCACAATTTTTTTGAGTACTAGTTGTTGGTAGATGCTGCACTCTAAGCTGAGAAACTGGAGAACATAAAGTGTGAAGTAAACAGAAAGAGGAAGAATCGGGAACAGTCTTCCAAGAAGGGAATGAGTGCTACCATACCTGAGAAAAGCATGAAGACTTTCCATACACAGAGTGAAGTGGGAAGTAATGGCTCTGCTAAGAGCAAGTAAGCAAAGGCAGTTTCAGTGCAAGCCTCAACTGTAGAGGTAACAGAATCATAGAGAGGAATAGGTATACAAACCCCCAATGCGAGCATTGTAAGAAGTTTCACAGAGGAAAGTGCTTCAAGTTACTTGGAGTATCTTTCCGATGCAGGGAGATTCTGGACACTAAGGAAAAGGTTCTTAAAAATAAGACAGTTCAACTAGTTAAAGTCCTGTGGAAACACCATTCTAAGGAAAAGGCCACGTGGGAGCTATTGGAGGCCATGAAGGAGAAGTATCCACACCTCTTCAATGATTCAGGTAAGAATTTCGAGGACGAAATTCTTTTAAGAAAGGGAGAAATATTGGCCCCTGAATTTTTTTGTTGAGTTAAAGTATGATTTAAATAAATTATGAGGTCATGATAGAATTATTATTAGAGTTTAATTATTTATTACAAGGTTAGTAGGATTTTATTACTCTGGTTAGTTAAATTAAAGCAATAGGAATGTATTAACTGCAATTTTGGCATGTCACTTAAAATTAAATGGCATGAAGCATTAAAGGAAGGGTAGGAATGACTTTTAGCACTCATTAAGGGTAAAATGGGAAGAAAAAAGGTGTAGTATTACTCTTAAGGTGGAGCAAAATATAAATTGAAGGAGAGAGTGAACTGAAAAACCAAAAAAGGAGAAAGAAATGAGAGAGAGTTTGTCCATGAGAGAAAAAGGAAGAAGAAAAGTTAGGGTTTCATCTTCTCTTAGCTTTCAAGAGTGATTTTGAGGTTATTCAATAAGAGAAAAAGAAAGAGGAAGGGAAGAGCTTTCTTTAAGCCAAACCTCTCTTTATTTGGTAAAGATTCAAGGTAAGCCCATTTTTAATCCTTTGGATTTTTGGAAGGGTTTTGGTTTATAAAGCTTAGGAAAGACATGGGTTTAAGTATTTTAGAATCAATTTTTAGTGAATGTGCTTTTTGGGTTCTCAATTTGTATTCCTATTGGATTGGGTTTTTGCCAATGTTAAAGGAAATCGAGAGAGGTAAGAGGAGCAAGAGGAGAGACATTTTAAAGCAAGTTTTTAAGCAAGGAAATAAAGGTGGGTTACTTGTTTATAGTTGAGTTAATGAGTCATAAGAAAATTTCCAAATCAATAAAGTTAAATGATTTCAATTGCATTATAAATGTTAAATTTATTGCTTTTTAAATGATTTAAGAAATTGCTACATGTTTGATACATGAATCTTGATGATGATTTATGAAATGATGATGGACATTGTATTTGAAACATATCATGCTTTTGGAAATCATGATTCTTAAATGTGCAAAATGTTACAAGATATGACATTCATGTTTGTGTGGGTTTGTGGTGGTTCATTCTGTTATGTAACATGCATGTTGACTATGTTAAAAGCTTCTTCTGCCTACCCTCTTGTGGCATGCAGCTCCTTCACAGACTCCCTCATGTTTATGGACTACCTTCAAAGGGGTCCATTCTGTTCATGGACTACACAAAACCAGTATGTGGGATTGTGATGATCCATTCTATTTATGGACTACCCAAACCTTTATGATTCCTTATGTGTTTATGATTGTTTGACAAGTTGAGAAATACATTACTTATGTTGTTTATGAATTGTTTGACAAGTTTGTGAATTTGAGAAATATGTGTTTTATGGATTCAATGATGGCAATGAGTATTTTCAATGGTTTTGCTTGTTCTCCGTTATAAAATTGTTACCCACGAGCTTTTAAGCTCACCCCCATTCATCCCCATCTCCAGGTGAAGAGCAAGAGATCGAGTGATAGAGAGTTAAGGCATCACTTCAGGTCTGCATATTTTTGTATTTAAGTTAGCTTATGAAAACACAAGGCTTTAGCCCCATTTCAAGTATTACTCATTTATGTATATTTTTTATTTTTTATTATGAGTTCCAACAATGTATTGTAGCTTGAAATGTCCATGAAAGCCTTGTAAAACTTTTTTCTTCTGATGCTAATAAAATATATTTATATTTTTCTCATCACTTTACAAGTTTTCGCTTTGCATTTTCCAAGCATTCATAGGGGTAAAATTTGTGTTCTGACTTCAAGGGAAAAACTATATTAGTTTAGGCTGATTTGGACAATGTTGTCTTCTTGAAAGTCGTAGTTTATCCTCTTAGCTTTCCAATGATATAAAGTGTGTAATTTTTGGAGATCGGAGTTGAGAGATATGCATTTTAGAATTTAGTGATGTTGCACAGGGTGTATGCTGGGCACATTATAGCCTTTTTCTTTACTTGAGTTAATAGAAAATGAGTTTTATCGTGTTTTGAAATGGGAAGAATTAGGGTGGTAAGTTAGAGATGAAATAAAGGTGATAAAGGGAGTTGAATGTGTGCTGAATTATTGAAGAAGGTATTGACATGATTGATTTTGTATTTGTGTGATCATATGTAAAAATTTATGATGAATGTGCATAAGTTTGAATGTTATTTTTTTGGGTTGATGATCAATCATAGATTATGATTTGGTTGTAAATGATATTAAATTGGAATGGAGGTGAAAATGATGAGGAAAATAAGTTAGAAATGATAAATATGCATAAGAGGGGTGATAGGTACCTTGTAGGAGTTAAAAATCTGGAATTTGACCTATAAATGTCTGTTGGGTGGACCTTCTCGGGAATTCCAGTGTTTCAGCTCAGTTCATGTCCATTTGGAGGGACATATGTCCGCTAAGCGGACATTCTTTGGATAGTTATGAAAATGTGAAATTTTTGACCCTCTAGCTGGAACAATCTATCGTTGGGGTCTTCATGGAAGTTGTAGAACTCGAAGTCCTCTTCGAAACTATACTTGAATGGTCTTAATTCGACATCCCTAGTGACAGATAGGCCTATTGTCCCAAATCATATATATGTGTATATTGTGGACCTATCATTGCTTATCTATGATACATTTAGGCTTGAATGGAACTTGAAATGTGCTTAGTTTGTTATTGAAATAAGAGATAAATTGAGTGATATGTTTAGGGTGACGATTGAGGATATGAACATAAGAATGGATTGTCGTCTGTCAAGTGCTCAATTATGGAAATTGTGGGATGTTATGAGAATGAAGATGAACCTATGTTTACTAATGAGGCTCCATTATAAGAACCCTATAGTGTGCTGCGCACACGTTTTAGTCATGAGTTGGACTCTGAAAATAGAGTCCAACAGTTCTAGTTCAATTAGGAGACTTAATCTTGGCCCTATTATGTAGGGATTTGGATTTTTTTAGAAGATAATCTTTGGAATATTGAAAGAAGCTAGTTTTTCTGATAAGAAAGAAAAGGGAAAAAAACTTCACGCATCTTTTCCATAATTCTCTTCCATTTTTCTCTTTATCTTTCATCTATCATCTTTTCATCTATTTTTATTGCAGTAATAAAGCCATGAGTGGCTAAATCCAAATATTCTAATTCGAGGGGACTAAAAAATCTAGTTGTAACCTTGTAAGGTTTTATTCTAAACCTAGATTATATTTTAATTTAATTATTTATTACTTTATATCCTATAGCTATCCATGAATTTAGTGATTCATAATTATCATGAATAATTGGTATAAGAAGTAAATAGGTTATTTATAAATTTGTATATTTAACTTATGAAAATAAGAAAACTAAATTGAATAGTTCTAATTATCTCAATTATTTATTCTAGGGTTTAGGATTTTCCACTAAGCTCATTGTTGTTATTCAATTGATATGGAATGCTATCATACTCAATTAATTAATGCCAAGTTTTGGTTTAAATGTTAAGTTTGAACTAATTAATTTAGGAAAACTTAAGATTTATTATGGCTATCCTAATAGGTTTTGTATTAACTGCCTAAATTTTGAAAGTTATTCTTTTTATACCAGTGATCAAAGTTACAATTGGATGAGATTCTTCTCTTAAATCAAATTTAAGTACCTTTGAGTTTCTTACTTTAATACTTAGGTGATTTATTTCGGTTCCTTGTTAAATTTAGTTCATTAATTATTTAATCATAAACCTACACTTAGTTTTATCCATTTAAATTAAGAAAATATTTTTTAATTCTCTTAGAATTCGACCTAGTTCTATGATTACTACAACAGTTCAGTGAATCAAAATTACTTTTAAAGGCTTCAATAACCCGTTTAAAAGTTTGGCACTGTTACAAGGGAAGAATTTTAATTTCTTAATTTTTTATTTATACTTTACTACTAATCTCTTATCTTATATGAGCCACTTTTCTCAGACATGTGAATTGTAATATAATATGGAAATTAAAAAGATAGTATGTCGTTTGAGGATAGAGACTAAGCAAGGAAAAGGTTATTCACCTTGAGAAGTAAAAGTGGAGATAACTCAATGATTGGCGGAGATTCTAATTCTCAAGAAGTTGGAGAAAAGATGATAAATTGTAACAATAAAACCTTGAGGGAGTTAGTAGTACCAAATTTGAATCAACAACCTTTATGCATAAGATTTCTAGATGTTAAGGTAGATTTTGTAATTAAAGCTAGTTCGATTCACTTACTTCCTATATTTTTCAGTATTATAGGTGAAGATTCACATAAAAACTTGAAATAATTCCACATTGTTTGGTATGGAATAAAGCCACATGGAGTGATACGAATAAAATAATATTAGATCCTTTTTTTATCATTGAAAGATATGGTGAAGGATTAGATTTATTATCTTCCCTATGGCTCAGTGATGGCATGAAATAAAATGAAAAGATTATTATTGGATAAATTTTTTCCTAAAATATAAGATGCCAATCTAAGAAAAGAGATATGTTTGATAAGACAATTCACTGAAACAACATTGTATGAATATTAGGAGAGGTTTAAGGAGTTATGTGATAGCTGCCCATACCATTTTATTCCTGACTATTGTGCCTAAAAAGTTTTAAAAAGACCTAGGCTATCCTACTCTCAATTATACGAGGTAGTTGTAGTGATTACCTAAGATAGTCTCTCACGAAGGTGAAATTGGTCCACTAAAATTAATTTTGAATGAAAAATAAAAACAAAAGCAATCATAAATATTCTATCTCAATTTGTTGTGTGAAAGCTTTTAAAGAAAGTCACAAAAATAATCTACAAAGTAAACGATTCAACTGTATTATAGAAATGGAAGACTCTTAAGAATTAACTTCACTAATTTAATCTCCTATGCATGACTAAGGGGAAACGATTGGATAATTGTCTTACTAAAACTAACAGTCAGATTCTAAGATCAACTCAAATAGTAGACTAAACCTAGCTTTTGCATTCGACAAGTTATTATCCTAATTAATTACAAAAAAGTCACTACTAATTACCACTTAAGTAAATAAATTTATAATTCATAACCTAAGCGTTTATAGTTTCTAGTTCCATATTAAACTTCTCCTCTCGATCCTTTATTTAATACTAAAATGATGCAAGGTTTTGTCATGCCATTACATCCATTCAGCTCAGAAACCATAGCAATAAGTAAGACAATAAAACCGTAACTCATTTCTGCATATTTGATTTGAATAGCTAAATTAATTCTCAAGAAAAAAGATCAACCCATCATAGAATGAACACAGTTCATCATATCCATACAATTTAGTCCTATGTTATTATCAACAGAAGTATTAAAGCAATAAAACAGTGAATGCTAAATGAACCATGAAAATATAATAAAGTAACAGTCAATTAAGCTAACAAAGTAGTAAGTTCAGAAAATAAACAAGAAATAATCCAACAGATGAATAACAGAGCAAGCAAATAGAGATCGGGTGAATGAGGTGCTGTGGTCTTCTTCCCCTCTCAAGCTTCCCACATTAGCTCTAGCCTTCTACTTTAACTTGTTCTCATCAAGTTCTACTTCTAACTCTCTGCCATGTTTCTCTCATCTTCACCAATTTTCTCTATTCTCTTCTCTTCTTCCCTTATTTCTCTTTATTTTCTCTCCCGAAGTGTCTCTAATGTTGAGTGAAGAATGAAGAATGGAATGAAAGATGTCACCACCAACCTCCTATCCTTTCTATTTGTAGTCTCATTTAGGTTTAGTTTTTTGTGCCCCTTCAACCTACAACTACCATATAATAAAACAGACGGATTAATATAAGAATTGGCATGGGAGTGAGTATAGCAATCATGGGTGTGACTTATTGTCACCCCGTGCAGTTATGGTTATAGTGATGACATGTTTAGTCACCACTGTGACTAACTTGTCATGGTGGTGTCACGGTGGTGACTTAGCTTGTCACTACCATGACAAGCTTTGCCACGGTGGTGACACCTTTAGTTGCCACCTTTCTTTTTTTTCTTCTTTTCTTATCATGCAAATTTGAGTCAACTTTCCCTTTAACCTTCATACAAGATTTACAAAATAATCCAATTAACATTCATGCAATAGTCACATCGTTTTTACTCAATTTATCTCACATTTGGATCAAAACACAAGGATTTATAACCAAAATCAAGACATGAAGGCAATTCAAAGCAATAGAAACTAGACAAAACACTGACCAACTTTTGATTCAATACTTTTATAAAAGGCTATTTCCAATGGATAGGAAAATGGTAGATATAGCTAGCAGAGTAGCTTTAGAAAGCAAAACATCAAAATGGTTATATAATTGATTTCAAACATAGCTGAAAATTCTTAACAATTTAGGTCAAGGATGGATGGAGTTGTTAAGTGACTAAATGAGGTAAGCAATGCTAACCATAAAATTTTGGATTTAACTGCTCTACTTCATCAAATGGTTGTAGGTTAATTGTAATTTTCACAAGTGTGTAGAATTATGCATCCTACATATATATGCCCTATATTACAACAAGAGTCCCTTCAATAAGCTAATAGAGGGATTCGTAGTCAACCTCAATGAAAATATGACCCTTAGCTCAATCATTATAATTAGTATGGAAGGATTGCTGGAACTTTAACAATGGAAATCAAAGATGGAAATAAAAATAGCAACCCTAAAATTTGAATAAACATCATCAAGCACCTACATATGTTCAATCTCAGCCCTCAAATTTAGGTATGCCTTAAGATGAAATTGTTAAGGCATTTGATACTAATAATTAAAAATCTCAATAGAAAATAACAAAAAGTCTTCAAAATTTAGGAAATTAGATAACCCAATTAGTCAGCAAAAGTATCGAGAGCATTACCCTCATAAATGGTGGTGAATCCTAAGGAGAATGTGAGTGCAATAAAGTTAAAAATTGGGAAGGAATTTAATCTTGCTCCTTTACCATTAGAGGAAGAAAGCATGATAGAGGGAACAAAGATGAATCTCTAACTCAAGATCCAAAAAACATAAAAGGTGATTAGGCTTTGCTTATACCATGTAATGTACATATGTCTCCTTTCCCTTGTAGGTTAATTAAATCAAAAAAAGAGGAATATAAGAGAGAGATATTAGAAACAATTAGAATGGTTAAAATCAATACACCACTTTTGGAAACCATCAAGCAAATTCCAAAATATGCAACTTTCTTGAAAGAACTATACACAAATAAAAGGAAGCTAAAGAATAAAGAGAGAAATATTTTATGTAAGAATGAATTAGCTATGATAAATAAAAAATTACCAAGAAGATGCAATGATCCATGTGTGTTTACACTACCTTATGTCATTGTTAATAAGAAAATTGAGCAGGTTATGCTACATTTAGGTGCATTTATCAATTTCAAATGGTACTCAATTTACCAAGATTTCAATTTCAATTCTTTGTAAGAAACTAATGTGATTACTCAACTAGCTAATCATCCTTATATGTATCTTATTAGTCTTATGGAGGATGTTTTAGTTCAAGTTAATGGTTTGGTATTTCTAATGGACTTTTACATCTTGAAAATGGATGGAGATAGTGCAAAACATTTAACTTCAATTTTATTGGGAAGCTTGTTCATGAAGATGGCTAGAATAAAATTTGATGCGGATAAGGGTATTCTTTTTTATGAGTTTGATGGAGAGATAATAATTTTTAATATTTTCGAAGAAATAAAGTACTCTAAAGATTTTCACTCTATTTATCACATGGATATTATGGATTCAATTATGTATGATATTTTTGTAGAAGAAAGTGCTAGAAATGAGAAATACTTTAGTGCTAAACTATAAGTGAATGAGCAAGTTGAAGAAACTTGTGAATTTGTAGAATCATTCTTAACGATGTTAATAGATTTGAAAACTTTAAATGCTAAAATTACTGTAACTCACAAGAAAATGTTATCTTTTTTTCACGTGCTCCAAAGATATAATTAAAGGCCTTACTTGATCATCTAAATTATATCTATTTGAGTGAAGAGTGTCACTACCTGCAATCATCTTAAAAAGGTTAACTATAGGGGTAAAAGGAAAGGCTAGTAGCCCTTCTAAAAGAGTACAGAACTATAATCAGTTAGAACTTTACTAATATGAAGGAAATAAGTCTAACAATTTTTAAGCCAATAAGGGAACAATAAAGAAGTCTCAATTCAACAATACAAGATATGGTAATGAAAGATTATAAAACTTTTGGATGCAACTATAATTTATTCAATCTCAGATAGTGAGTGGGTAAGCCTAGCTTATATTGTGCCAATGAAAACTAGGGCAACAATGATAAGAAATCAGAATGATGAGTTGGTGCCAATAATGGTGTAAAATGGGTCAAGAATGTGCGTAGATTTTAGGAAGCTTAAATTGATCACCTAGAATGATCATTTCCCATTACCATATACAGATAAAATGTTACAAAGACTTACGAGTAAATCATTTTTTTCTTCTTGGATGTTTTTTCAGGTTATTAGTAAATAGCAATTGCTCAAAAAGATCAAGAAAGGACTAGTTTTATATGCCATTCCTAAATGGATGCCTTCAGGTGAATGCCCATTGGCCTTTGTAATTCTCTAGGTACATTTCAAAGGTGCATGATGAGTATATTTTTTGAGCATATTAAGAATTAAGTTGAAGTATTCATTTATTATTTCACTATTTATGGAGATTCATTTATTTAATGTTTAATTCATTTATCCAAGGTTCTTAAAAGACCCATTGAAACAAATCTAACATTGACTTACGAAAATTTTCATTTAATGGTTAATTAAGGCATCATTTTGGGACATGCATTTTCATTAATGGATATAAATTTTGATAAGGCAAAAATGGATTGAATTATAAACATACTTTACCACAAAAAAAGTTAAGGAAGTTTGATCTTCTCTTAGACATGGAGGATTTTATCATAGGTTTATTAAATATTTTTCTAAAATTAATATAACATTGTCAAAGTTGCTATAAAAGATGTTCCATTTGAATTTAGGAAAGAATTTTAAGAAGCTTTTGATAAACATAAATAATTATTAGTAAGTGCACCTATTATTCAGCCACCAAATTAGGATCTAACATTCGAGGTCATGTTTGACACGAACAACTATGTAATGGGAGCTATTTTAAGCCAAAGGATTAGGAAGCAAAGTCATCTCATCTATTGTACTTCAAAGATGTTGAAATTTGCATAGTGCAATTATTCTACAATTGAGAAGGAGCTTTTAGAAATTATGTTATAATTGCACTCTTTTAAAGGCAACCTAAACATAATGATTTTTATTAGTTTCATTTTAATCATTTATAGGTTTAATCAATCTATTTTTATATAGTGTTTTATTTATGTAAATGAAAATTAGATTTAAAATTTTAGACTACTAAAATTCATAAGGTGAGATAATGTCTTATGTAATTTAGTTTTAAGGATAAAAGTCATAAAATTCTAGATATTATAAGGCGAGATCACACCTTATATAATTTTGATTAGGATAGCAATCATCTTGATCATAGTTTTTCGATATGTATAGGTTTGAATATTTAACCTTGATAATCCACAAGTGTACAGGTCGTTCCCGTAGTACCTAGGGTGTCGATCCCATGAAGAGGGTTAATCTAATCCTAAAATCTAAGGCCAAAATAATGCGTACTATTCACAATGTAACGAAACTAAAACAGGAAAGTAATTTAATCAAATAATTCAATTCAAGAATTAATCACGAAATATTAGCTAAATAGCAATTGCAACACCCAATCAAGAATCAACCTAAAGAACTACCAATTGAGAGAAGGGGGAATTTTATCTATCTTGAATGCTAACCTAATAGCTTATGAACTACTAGATAACTGATTCTAGACAATCCTAGGGTTGATTACTCTTTCTTAAGTTATAGCCATTAACCCTAATTTATAAACCCTCCAGAATATAGGAATTGCAATCTCTGGATTAACAATATATCCAAAACCCTAATTAGATCTGACATTGTCCAAAAAACTATCGGGAACCTACGCAACATCTCTTTTTTGCACAATTAACCAATTTGATTTAATTCTCTTTCTATCAAATTACCTAACTCTCATTAGCCCAATTTAATAAATTTTCACTCGATTCACCGTCTTAGTTTATCATCGAGTTATGCAAATACAAAATCAAATCATAATAAATCTAGTAAAAACATAAACAATCAAATTTCATTTAATCAAAGATAAAATTTCCCGAAGTTGAGTTTAGACATTCTCAACATTCATACAATCCTATTATCAACGGCTATCCCAATTCTATGCAATAATAAAATTGAAAATTAACTGGAAATAAAATCGAAATGGATGACGGAGGCAGCAACAACGAGAAACCTCCTGTTTCGAAAAGTACTTCTCTCAGGCTTCTTCTCCATTTCTCTCTTCCTTCTCTTTCTCAATCTCTCAATGAATTCTCTCTAGGTTTCTCAATGGTGGCTGATGCAAAAGCTCTTCATCTTCCTTTTCTTATTCTTTTTATACCTTTTTGGGTTTTGGGCAGCCCTAGGTTTTCCAGGGTCCGAAAGGTCAAAAAACTCCCCCAAATCCTAACTTTTTTTAATGTCTACACATCTGCCCGACGTAAGCTATGATGGCCACATCTGAGCCTTCTGTCACGATCGTGGCAATCAGGCCACAATCGTGGCCCACATCTGAGCCTTCTGTCACGATCGTGGCAATTAGGGGGCTGTGTCATAGGCTTTTGTTACGATCGTGTCCCATATTGTAACATCCCCTCACCTATGGGAAGGGCATTTTAGTCATTTTGAATGGGTTAGAATAATTGAAAGTGTTTC
>JAOTAY010020275.1:0-35497 GCA_025629805.1 Erythroxylum baracoense
ATAACAACTCAACACAAAAGATAATTTTGAACATGTACAAAAGAGAAATTCTTCAACTCTTACTTTCATTTCTCAAACATAACTGAGTTTGTACAGAACTTTAATTACATATCATAAGCCATATTAGTAGCATAATACAAACATATATGAATGCTCATGCTTGATATGTTTATAAAACTACTAAAAATAGTCGAACTAATTTAGTTACAACAAATAAATTTCTTAGAGTTTCCCGAACTTTGCAAGGTTCAATGATCTGCTTGTTCTTTATCTGAGGAGTGGGAAAAATAATGGGTGAGCTACGAAGTTTAGTGGCTAATATGTTTATAGCCATTGGTGACGATCCACAAACAATCAAGCATATATATATCGCATCTTAATCTAGCAATTTTAAAATATCCATAATTCCAAGCTCACAGAGCACATAGTTAAAAACGCTATCATATAAATTATATCGTGTACATTCAACCATTAAAACATAGCACTCGAATGTATGTCGTGTCCAACAAATCACCATGAAATGCAAAAACATAATGGCTTGAGAGAATCCTATGGAGCGAATGGAAAAACTGAAGTTTACACTATGAATGAAATAAGTCTGATTCTTAGGAGCTCATATACCATAAGTGGACAGCTGGGAGAAGGCTTTAAGTCAACATGTACATGACGAATGAAATGGTATCTCTCTTGCCCATACAAGAAAATTTCGATGCTCAACTCATTTCATCACATATTCATACTTTCATGCTTCTTGCACTTTTCTTTTTTTTTAATCAATACAAGATGCAGTACAATCTTTCAAGCATAACAAGTTAACAAATCACAGTGCATTTTTCCCACATTCACAATGATTCAAAGTTTAGTAAATAAGCATACATACAACAAATAAATCAGCCCATCATCACAATAACTATAAACATATTACCCACCTAATTTATAATAGGTCCAAACTTAAGTTTGCCTTTCCTCTTGCTCTTTCCGTAGATTTTCTTGGTTTCCTTCAAACAAACAAACCTTCATTCAAACTAATATAGAAACAAAAAAGTCATAAAGCTTTAATATCCAAAAATGAGCTTAGACTTAATCTATTCATGGTTTATCTAAGCTAAAATAAGTAAGATCTAGTTAAAAATCTATGAAAATCAAGAATAGGTTTCTTGGTCCTCTTTGTTCTCCCTTTATTTTCAGCACATAAAACTCATTCTCACTAGTTTCTTCTTCTACCGAAGCAAGAAGAAAAGATAGAGAATACCTAAAAACTCACCTGAACCTTTTCCTTCTTTTTCTTTCTCCTTTTTCTTTCTTTCCTTCTTCTTCTTTTTCTGTTTCGGTTTCTACTTCTCTTCTAGTTTCTTTTAGGTTTTTTTTCTTACTCCTACACGACTCTCTTCATCTTCTTTTCTTATTAATTTAAGACAACTTCTTGTCTTTCCAAGCTTACCCTTCCATATTTGATTTAATGCCAACTTAGTCCTTAACTCCATTCTAACATTTTTATTTAATACATGAAAACATATGTAAATAAAATTTATTCATGACTAAATGACAATAAATTCTCATTTAATAATTCTAACTTCCAAGAAAGAGTTTAAGGTCTAACACCATGCCTAAAAAGTTCTAACATGATATATAAATATCAAAGTTAAGACTTGTTTAAGTAATAGTCAATGGTATCTCTCTAATTATTTAAAAAATAAGAGTTTAATGTCTTAATAAGGTCAAGGTATAATATTTGAATGACAATCATATGTCCCACCTCCATTATAAGTACTAGACATTTTAGTGTCACAAAAATAGTTAGTGTTTGGAAATAAAAGATTATGGAAATTGCATCACAACTTGTAATCATCATAAAACCCATCCATAACCATAAAAGGTTGGTGACTAAATTATTAAGTACGCCACTTCTATCTTTATAGGCCTTCATTTTTTTCCTCATCCTTGTTGTCATTAATGCCGACCCCTTCAACCTTTTATATCTTTGTTGATATATTATTCTTGGTGAATACATATCTTTTTTTATTTTTATATTTGCCAGTAATGGATATATTATTCAATGTTATGTCAACTTTAAAGACTTGTAATCATATAATCATATGAAAATATTTTATAATGAAAATAAATTTGATAAAAAGAAACACACAATTTCTTAACTCACAAAAGTGATGTCTTAGCTATTTGTTCAACGTAAAATTACGTATGACTTCAATAGTTAGTTTTTCTTAAGAAGTCTGTAGTTTATTTGTTTTTTTAATGCCAACTAGAAATTAAGTTCCCCAATATATTATTGTACAATAATATAATCTTTGAAATCGGAATACAACCATATTTTTGTGTTGACTAGGTGGTAAAAGTAGATAAAAGAAAATAAATTCATATGTTAATGATACTATTGCATAAAAAATAAATTTAATTAATATTTTCCATGCAACATAATTTGTCATCTTATAAAGTAAAACACAATTGACTTACTTGTTATATCCATATAAGTAATTATGGCATTTGCCTCATCTATCTCATTATGTAGTGAACATGTTATGTCAGTTTAGTAGGATCAATAAAATATATAGGCTATGTAGGAAGATAGGTATGAACGCTAAGGGCATTTGCACCCATCATTTAAGGTTAATGATTAGCTCTCCTTATGGTTTCTAAGTATAAATAAAATATTGAAACTCAAGTTATATAGGTTTAAATATGGATCAAGTTCCAAATTGGTCCTATCATTTTTACTCTAGGAGCACATAGGTCCACAAACCCTTAAAATTTTAAAATATTCTCTTAAATCCTTTATTTATTTAGATAAATTATTCAAATTTGCTCTAATCTTTAGGTTTCAGACCTTCAATGGTCATAAAGGCATGCTACATTGTTTCAGTGAAAGTATAAAGACAAACTATGTATATATTTTGAGGGTCATTTGGAAAAAAATAAAAGCTTGAGGAATTATGTGCACTTAGAATAAAAGTGAAAGGAATAATTTAGTCTTTTTTTGCATTTAATCATATATAATATTAAAGTATTT
Source organism: Erythroxylum baracoense (assembly GCA_025629805.1). NCBI lineage: Eukaryota > Viridiplantae > Streptophyta > Magnoliopsida > Malpighiales > Erythroxylaceae > Erythroxylum > Erythroxylum baracoense. The sequence goes on from JAOTAY010020275.1 coordinate 3,026, forward strand.
AAAATTGAAAAAAGTAGAAATAACAAAACGTAATTTTAGACCTATAAACTTTCATTTTCTTATAAATGTATTTGAAGGCTTCAATTATTATAAAATTTAATTATAGAGTTATAATCAATATGCTTCTTATCAATCTTAAATTTAAATAATATAAAGTATAATAGTTAAGTTTACTAAAATTCGTTTCCATTATCATTACCCAAATTCATCAAACATTTACATCTATAGCAATACATGAGTGATTTATTCATTTCATATACAAAGTGTGTCCATATGAGCAAATTTTAGTCATCAATGATTGGTACATGCCTAACTTGCCTTTGATTGAAGTTAACCATTGGAGGATCTATGAATGGCCAGCATATACACACACAGGTTTATAACAAACTACGCATAAGAATGATTTCTTCATTTTATCCAAAGAACTAAAATGATTATACATTATTGTAACATTTAATAAACTAAAGAAAATAGGAGTATATTTCAAGTATCATAACCTTTAATCATATATTGTATTATGGATATAGGGATTGTAATCAAGAGTGTAGTGCTTTAACAATTAGATGAATGTTAACCATACCTTTTTCATTATTAGTCAAAACATATTCTTACAATATTTATTGGCCTGAACATACTTATTAATATAGGAACATGATTGTAAGGCTATATAGATGTGTTGTAATTCTTAATTGTATTACTTGTTAATTAAAAGGTAATCAATTTAATTCACTAAGTATGAAATTTTCATAGAATTGAAAAACAACTTATCTATTGTTTTATGAATATATACATTGAATTGAGTTATTTCATAGACAAACATAATCTTTAATAATTTAGTTCACATATTGGGTATATTATATAGTATAAAACATGGGTGTGCCTCGACCTTTATTCTTACCATGAGCACAAAAGATCATATTGGACTATGTTTTACATTATATTTTTAGACTTTATAATCAGTTACTGTACTTGCTCTTTATCAGCACTTTATATACAATCATCTAAGTTAGGTATGCTTTAATACCTTTATTATTATACCACTACACATATTCCTAGGACCAGCATAAAGGAAAAATTTTGAGTGTTAACTACCTAATATCATCAATCTTTGTAATCGATATCCTTCACTTAATTTAGAAGTTGAACTTTATGTACCATTATCTAATTCAGGGATGCTTTAACTTGATTACGATATTAATTACAAAATCAAACCAATAAAACCATATATGTATGAAATAATGGGTTAAGATTCATAAACATATGCCTTTAAATAACAAAGCAAATATAATCATCATATGTATAAAGGAATAAAACCAATATAATTGTTATGATAAGGTACTTATAACAATAGTAGTATACTTTTTACAATGTATTAATCATCATTAATAATCCCAATTGTGTCTAACAATAGAATTTGCTATTATCCTAACAACTTGTAATGGTAACCCATAATAAAACATGTTCCTAAACACCTCCCTCCTTTCATATTATACTAAGAAAGATCTAACACACACTAAAACATTTCTTCATAATGAGCATTTTGTATCACCATTAATAATTTCTCATCTACAAATAACAATATCCTATGTAATGTCTAAAGGCACTATTCTTTACAAAGGTCACTTATATATCCCAATCATAAAAGTTCACATATCATCCTTAAGAAGTTGGACACATGCCCTCAAGTATTGTCCAAGTTGTATATAACGATATATTTGTTGTTTGACTAGGATATTTAGATGTTATTTTCATTCAGATAATTATTTTATTCTTGCCCTCTCATTTTCAAGGGCTATTTTCACAAATATAAATTGAAGAGATGAAATAATTTCATGTTATGATATATTAGATTTTTCACAGCAACAAAATTCAAAATCAAAATTCAAGGGATATTGAATCATATGAATGAAAATACTTATAGACCCTTAGTTTTCCTTATCCATCGGTAAAAGGATATGTTACAAAATTTCCCAACTATAAGTTTTCCTTTTTTTTGTCCTTCCTATATCTATTTGTCTTTTTTGTTTCCTCTAATATTGGTAATTAACATTGTAAGATACTATAATGATATTAGAGAGAGAATACAAATGTCATGTTATCATGACATCTAATGAGGGAAGGTAAAATTATGCCATTCATAAATAAATTTGACACCTAATGAGGGAAGCTCAAATAGGGTGCCATCTATAAAGATGTTTAATTCTTGTAACTTTTTCTATAAGAAATTAAAATTAAGTAATATGACTAGATGGGCTTGTACCTACTATTATACTTAGAGCTACAATTCCCATTTATCACGTTAGTTACTGTTTATTTATAACCCATAGTGGTAACTTTTGTTCATATCTATAGTATTGAGTGAAGAGAGTATAGGTGTAATTTGTATTGAGGCATGGTTTTCTTCTAATGTAGTCAATATATTCCTATTTAAAAGTATATGTCTTGCTTATCAGTTTACAAATATTCATAAAATTTGACATTGAATTCAATTGGTGCCTATTTGAATGTAGTAAAAGAAATTTACTATCATTTGTTATAAGTTTGAACTTTATATACCGTCATCTATTTTTAGGGATGGTTCTAGTTATCTATGATATTGATTATAAAATTAAAAAATTGAATAGATATTTATAAAATTATAGGTTGACATTAATAAATACATGTATTAAATAAGATGGTGATAATTATTAAAGTCTCTGTAACTATAGGTTATGACCATCCTAACAACATTCAATGGTAACTTATAATGATACATGCTCCTAAATACTTCCATCCATCTATATTATACATATAAATGATCTATCACGAGAATTAGTGACTATTCTTAGTGAGAGCATTCTAAAGCTTCATTAATAATCTACAGGGAATAACAACCTATGCGATGTTTAAAGTAATCCAGGTTTTAATGAGTAGCCTATATATTGTAGCCATAAGAGTTCTCTAAGCATATCTAAGAAGGTCAATAGATAAGTCTTCAAGTGTTATGTTGGTAACATATGAAGAATATCTAGCTCAATTAATATCTTTAATTAAGATACGTTGTTGTCGTTTACACATCCATGGTAAGTCAGATTAAAACATTTACCAAGGTTATTTCCTAAAATCAATTTAAGAGATGAAATAAACCAATTTTTTAATGTTCTCATATATAATATTTTGCATAATAATAAAAAATTAAACCAAACAATAATTCAAAGTTCAAGGTAGAAAAATGATGCGATTTATACTTATAGACTTCAAGTTTTTCTTATTGACCTGTTAAAGGATTTATTTCAAAGTTCTCTAATTATCTTCGTTTCCTTTTTTGTTATATGTCATATTATAACAGTCCGAACCACCCTGTCCATAAATATTGTCCGCTTTGAGCCTTGACCCAGCCAAGCCCACACAGTTTTGCTCTTCCCACCCTTAGAAAAATGCATCTTTGAGGGAGAGGTTTCTATAGCCTTATAAGGTATACTTCGTTCCCCTTTCCAATCGATATGGGAATATAACATTCCACCCCCTTGGAGGTATAACATTCTTACTGGCCCACAAACCTGGATTCACCCCTTTAGAGGCCCAATGTCCTTGCTGGCACATCGGTCCGGGTACTGACTCTGATACAATTTGTAACAGCCTAGATCGCCTACACATAGATATTGACCGCTTTGGGCCTTGGCATAGCCAAGCCCTCACGGTTTTGCTCTTCCTACCCTTAGAAAAAACATGTCTTTGAGGGAAAGGTTTCCATAGCCTTATAAGGCCTACTTTGTTCCCCTCTCCAGTCGATATGGGAATCTAACATTCCACCCTGCTTGGAGGTCTAGCGCCCTCGCTGGCCCACAGGTCTGGATCCACCCGTTTTAGAGGCCCAGCGTCTTTGCTGGAAAACAGCCCTAGATCCACCCCCTTAGAGGCCCAGCGTCCTTACTAGCACACCAGTTCGGGTACTAGCTCTGATACCATTTGTAACAACCCAGATCACCTATTCACATATATTGTCCACTTTGGGCCTTGGCCCATCCAAGCCCTCACGGTTTTGCTCTTCTTGCACACTCGTTAGGGAAAATATGTCTATGAGGAAGAGGTTTTCATCGCCTTATAAGGCTACTTCGTTCCCCTATCCAATCGATATGAGAATCTAACATTCCACCCCCTTGGAGCCCCAGCGTTTTCTCTGATCCACAGGCCTAGATCCACCCCCTTGGAGGCCCAACGTCCTTGCTGACACACAGGCCCGGATCCACCCCTTTAAAGGCCCAGCGTCCTTGTTAACACATCGATTCGGGTACTGTCTCTGATACCATTTGTAACAGCACAGGCCACCTGCTCACAGATATTGTCCGCTTTAGGCCTTGGCCCAGCCAAGCCCTCACAGTTTTGCTCTTCCCACACACCTTTCAGAAAATGTATCTATGAGGGAGAGGTTTCCATAGCCTTATAAGGCCTACTTTGTTCCCCTCTCTAATTGATATGGGAATCTAACATTCCACTCCCTTGAAGGCCCAAAGCGAACAATATCTGTGAGCAGGTGGTCTGAGTTGTTACATATAATCTCGGAGACTTGGGCATCCCAAGAGAGCCCAATAGAAGAGAGAACCTAGAACGAGAATCGGTCACATAATGGCCCTTAATCCGGCAACCAGTAATCCTGCCATAAGGCAGTATCCCGACCATCACCAATACAAGAAATAATAAGACCTCTGCACCACTCTCGACTCAACAAAATCTTCTGCCAAACTTAGGAAGAACTCGACAGGACTTGAATATGCCAAAAAGATCTACCCTTCAGCAAAACAGTGCGTACCCATATAGTCCATGTAGAAGATCTGTCTACAAATAGTCACCACACATACTTAAGTGTGGCAGCCCTATTCCAATATCTGACCCTTTTAACTCTCAAACCACCCTCTTGCCTCGGAAAATAAAATGAATCTTATGCCACCTTAGCCCCGGTGTAAGATAGTGAAGTACCTCTCCAAAGGATAGCTGACAATATACTCTCAATACGGAGAGTAATGCTAGCAGACAAAATGAACATAGCTGACCAGTATACCTGTACAGAGAAGAGGACAGATCTGATCAACTACAGATGACCCGTATAGGTAAGAGATGCTGAAGTCCACAACTAGATCTGAGAAAGAATCCTCTCCACCAAAGGAAGGCAATTTCGGTGTCTCAGCCGAGTAGTGATAAGAGGGACGCCAGGTAGCGAATCGGAAGGGAACCAATCTGAAACCCAAGTACTCTTTATAAAAAAGAAGACTCAACCTTGGGGATCCCTGAGAAGAAAATTCGACTCTTTGCTGAGTTCATAGCTAAACCTGAAACCCTCTTAAAATCTTCCAGAGCTTGTCGAATAATATCAAGAGAAGCTAAATTCGCCCAACTGAAAACCATCAAGTCATCTATAAAGCAAAGATGAGTGAGGGAAGTCTGCCTACATCGCCAATGATAACGATAGCTCGGAACTGCAGTGGCCTCTCTCGAGATCCCATCCTACCTTTCCATTGCTAGAACAAAAAAATAAGGGGAGAGGCGATCCCCTTGTCATACCCCTCGTATGGCAGAAAAGAAACCGTTTAGTGCACTATTAAGGGCTACAAAGAAATGTGCAGATCTGAGACATGCCTTAATCCAACTAATCATGCAGTTAGGAACACCAATAGTCCTCAGTCCAGTAGAATGAACTCCCAACTGACTATATCGAAGGCCTTACGAATATCAACCTTGAGAGCACATCGTGGAGGTGAGCGATCAAGGTGATAATCGTGCATCAGCTCCTGAGTAAGAAAAATAGCATCCGCAATCTATCGCCCCGGAGCAAAAGCTATTTCAGCTTTCCCAATCACCTCTACTAGAACAACTTTAAGCTGATTTACAATGACCTTTGAGATGCACTTACAAAGGACATTACAGTAAGAGATCCATTTGAAATCATTCAGTATCTGTGGGCTCTCCACCTTAGGAACCAAAGTGATCCTAGTGGAATTCACACATCAAGGAATCACAAAAGTAAAGAAAAATACCGCACTGTCTCCCTGAAGTCTGCTCCAATAATGTTCTAACACCACTTGTGGAAAAAAGGGGTGTGACCATCAGGGCCCGGGGCCTTATCCTCCAGAATGGAGAATAAAGCAATAAATATATCCTCATCTGAAATTGGGCTCGCCAGGGACGAAACCATATCCTTTGGGATACGCCGAGTGAAGAATCTAGTAGTATCAACTGAAGATATTGAGGGGGGAACTGAGAATGCCCTGAAAATACTCCATTGCCATCTGTCCCAGTACTCCTTGATCTGTGATAACAGTGTTTGTATCATCCTATAATCAATGCACCCTATCTCTGACCTGTCTGTGGATCAAGGATCTGTGAAAAAAACTAGTGTTCTGGTCTCCTAGAGCAAGCCATTGGACCCAAAATCTCTGTCGATAGAAGGAATCCTCATCTTGAACTAATTGGGAGTATTGTGAGCGAGATCGCGCTCAGCAATACCTAAGTCCGCGCGAGAGTGGGGAAGCATCCAAGGCTGGCTGAGTTGTAGCCCATTGGGCTCGTGCCGCCCTAACTCTGATGGAGATGTGACTGTAGTCCCGAAAGTGTAAGGACTTCAACTCCTGCTTCAACAAACCTAGTCTGTGAGTAAGACAAAACATCAGGTCCCCTCTCACAGGTGCAGTCCAAACCCTCCTAACAATCTTCAAAAAGTCAGTGTGATCAAACATTTTAGAAAATTGAAAGTAGTAGGAGCTCGATGTCACGGGACTTCGAGCTGAATCACCATAGCATTATGATGTAAAATATCCCGTAGCAGAAACTCTATATTAGTACTCATCCAAGAGGAAAACCATGGTACTCGTCCAAAAGGGAAACCATGTAGAGTTGCCAAAACTATAATCCAACAGTCGGAGAATAGAACCCTGCCCCTCTTGACCATTATGCCAAGTGTAACACAAAACCTGGTAAGGAATCCATAATAGCTCTACATCATGTAAGCACTGCCCAAACTCATCCATATGGCTATACCATCCGGTATCTCTGCCGACTCTGTCAGAGTGACTCAGAATGACATTAAAATCTCTCAAAACCAGCTAAGGCATAAAAGTAAAGCACTCAACCTTCACTTGAATAAAATCCCACAACTCTCGCCTAGTGCCCTAGTCAGTGGAACCATAAACTATTGTTAAGTCAAATGCAGTACCCTCCATTAATTGAGTCACCTCACCATTAAACCCTAAAGTGTAATCACCGAACTCCATATCTCAAACATAGTCAGATCCCAACATAACAAAATGTGACAAGCTAGCTAATCCATTGCATTACTCAGATAGTCCCATCCCCAATAGGTAGCTGAAACTACACACTCCAAGTTTTGAGAGGCTACCTTTGTCTCTAGGAGACCAACCAAACCAAGATCATGATGTCAAATTCAATCTTGAGCCGCTCGCTAAGTATTAAAGCCATTAAAGCCCCTAATAGTCCAACTTCCTGTCATAGGAAATGGAATAACAAAAAATCTGTGAAAAAACAACTAGAGGGGCTGGGCCCCTCACTCCATCTATCCTCTGTCAATCCTGAAAGAAGATGAGCAAGAGGAGCTGACGAGCCATCAAGTGAAAAATCTCCAAAGGTGCCAGCAAATCTGGAACCATGACTATTACTAGGAATAGATGCCTCTGAACTTAGAAGACAAGGCATACAGCTAGGACTAATCCTCACGTCTGTAAAAATAGTTGGACTAGGTGTCCGACTCAGACTAACCTGCACCTCGGTAGAAACAATTTGTCTTATCTCTAAGGGATGACTAGGCAGTCGACTTGTAGTAAACCACTCCACAGTAGCAACATCATGAGCAAGCTTTAAGGACCCCAAATCGTTATGAGTAGGAACCTAGATTGCTCCCCTAACTATAGAAGAGAAAGCTATAGGAGAAGGAGTACTCAGGACTGAGTCTACAACTTTGGAAGTCTGGTCCAGTACCACCACTCGAGAAGTCAAGGAAACAGTGGTGGGAGGAGCAATTTGAAGTGCTGTAGTAGTCAGGGGGTACAGAAATGGCCAAAAACACTACACTGGGAACATCGGTTAGGTGTCCACTCATACTCTACTTAGACATGGATCAGTTCACCGGTCATACTACTAGCAATCTCATTCTCATAAATAGGCTCAACTGTAGCAAAAAGCTTCAGACAAAATCTGGCAAAAGAGAGACGAGTCCTATTAGATGTATGATGATCACAACTAAGGGGTCGCCCAATCCTACTAATTAGGAGACCAAAACATCGCTCATTCCATAAAGGAAGTGGTAAATCATGCAATCGTACCTAAACTGACACTCTAAAAACCCATTACTTATCAAAAACAAAATGAGGATGCCACTACTGTAAAACCATAAATTTCTCACTAAAAGTCTGCAGGCCCTACTCGAGGATCAATTGTAAAGTCTCCTCTGATTGAAAACGAAATAGGAAAAACCTGGTCCCTATGGATATAACATCCTCGAGACCAAGCATCTTCCAAGCCCTCATCGCGATGGATTGTATGGCAAGGAAGGGCACACTATACCCAGGAAAGAAACTGACTAAACATCGGGTCCACTGATGGAGGCTCTCAACTATATAGTCATCTGGAATCACTATAGGCCCAGTCGAAAGGTCATGAGGTATGTCCGAGAATCAAAATCTAGTATTGGAATTGATGATTCAAACTTTCTCAGCCCAAGAGAAGTCAGCAGGTTTTTTTACAGGTTTTTTCTACCTAGGTTTCTCTACTTTCTCATTAACATGCACTATAGGGGCAAAATTGTAATTATTCAAAAGGACATATTTGTATTTACCTTCTCCAAGGGAAAAAGAGTGATTCGGGTGTGGCAGCTCCTTCATTCCTAGTAGTGGAGCATTCGGATCAGGCGGTGGGAGGGACTCCTCTAGTGCTGCAGGGTGGGCTGGCGGAGGCGATGAAGCACACCTTAGATTCGCTTCTCCCCACCATGATTCCTTCCCTATTCTTACAATTGTCGGGCACGGAGACAATGAAGCACGTCGTCGCCCCTTGTCTCCCTCTTCTACTCTGATGGATCCAATCACTCCTATATCGCCAGAGTCTTGGCTGGTTGGTTGTGCAAAAATCTGTGGAGATTTCTAGGAGGACGCTGACCTTAACGGTGGTAGAGAATCGGCAGCTAGAGGTTAAGTGAGTGAATGAGATCTGATATTTTTGAGCATGATTTGTGTGTTGTTTTGAGATCCAATGGCAAAACCAAGTGTAGGGTTTTGTAGATCAGGAGATTTCGAAGCCAGTGGTGTGCTTTGGACCAGAAGAGGAGCATTGGAGGTGTTTCTGGCTATTGTAGCGGCGGTGGGTACAACGGCAGCGGCAACGGTTCAGCGAGAAATAGTGGTCTGCTGGTGGTTTGCCGTGGTTGATGCTAAAGATTTCTTTTTCTGAGATATGGTGGCAGAATTGAGTTGAGAGAAAAATCACTTCCCGAAATATAGGTAAGCGTGATGCTCTCACTTTAGACATTTTACCATTACAGATTCATTTTCCTATTCTTTTGCATTTAAGTAAATATGTTATTGATTTGGTGTGCTTTGGATTGGAAGGGGAGCGTCAAAGTTGTTTCCGACTACTGTAGCAGCGGTGGGCATGATGACGACGGGGCACAGCGGCGATTTGACGAGAAACATGATCTGTTAGCAGTTCGCGGTGGCTAGTGTTAAAGATTTCTTTTTCCGGGATATAGTGACAGAATTAAGTTGAGAGAAAAATTTCTTCTAAATCTTCATATAAGTAAGCATGATGCTCTCACTCTAGACATTTTACCATTACAGATTCATTTTCCTATTCTTTTGCATTTAAGTAAATATGTTGTTGATTTGGATATAGAATAGATGATTTGAATTAAATCATTCTAGTAATGTGTCACTACTTGCAAGATGAGGTTGATGGATACAATATTTACAATCTATATGATAACACTGATGTCAAGCCTAGTTCTCTTTCTATTCTATCTAATTTATGTGAAAGCATTTATATGTGCAAAACATTTTGCATTGATAAGAGGATTTGGAGAAAAAGAAGGCAGCAATTCAGTCATGCAATAACTACTGTGACATGCGATATCTACTTCCTTACTCTACTTTTGTTAACTTAAATCTAGGTTACATTTTTTTCAATTCCACTTTGTCAAGCTTAGTTGTGTTTACCATGCAATCAACATCATTTACTTAACTCTATTCTATTTTAAAATTACAGATAACAAAAAAGCTAGAAGTGGGAGTTTGTTTATGATATCAAGTGATGGTGATGTCAACATGGTTTGCTTTAATAAGTATGAAAAAATAGTAAGATCAAGTTAGAGGCAACATTGTTAGATTTATATTCTAGTTGTGGTGCTATGTCGATGAGCCTTTTCTTAGACGCCAACATGTCAGGTTTTAATCTCGTCACTCTATGTATTTTCTTTTCTAAAATGTGCAATTTCAGTAATTAATTTGTGCTTCGTGGTTCACTGATTACTTTATAGCTTGTAAAGATGAGCTATTGATTTGAAACAAATTTACTTATGAAAGTCTTAGTTTCATCTTGAGATTGAGGTAGCCTTTTCATCTATAAATTGCTTGTTTTGATTTCAACTTATTATATGTTAATTTTCAATATAAATATCAATAAGCATCAAGTGAGGAATGAATTTGCAGAAGAGTTTTTATCATTGTTAAAAGAATTGAAAAACTTTGCATGAGGTTTTCCATAGTTAGTCATAGAGAAAAGAGGTTAGAGAGGAAGATAGTGATGAAAATGAACAAGGTCAAAATGATGAAGACGAGGATGATGGTGAGACTTTTAAAGTTGAAAAGATAATTCAAATTTGCATTAAACAATTGTATTATAATAGAATACAAATTGGAAATTAGGTTTTAGGTTTTGTGATTTTCATTTAATTCATTATTAAACAAATGAGTTGGAAAAAGAGAGACACACGTCATATCTGTGGCATATCAAAAAAAATTTGACGTGGCTAACCATGTGATGACGTTAATGAGAAACTTAACATCGAGCTATTTTCACAACAAATTGAAAGTTAAGGTGTTTTAGCATCACTTTTTAAAATCCGGGCTAGTATTGCGAAATTGAGTAAGGTTTGAGGTTTTTTATAAACTAAACCTTAACTATTTATATTGTTTAAAGTAATTTTAAAAGTGAAAATTATTATTTTTATTTTATATTTTAAAAAAATTATATTTATATTTTATTATGTTATATCATTTGGATCATACAAGTTAAAATTTTGGTTTAAACAATATTATTATGTTTCTTTAAAATTAAAAGGTTACATTAACATATTATAATGAATTGCGTATTACAATTTGTATTATGCAGATTGAAGGATCTACCATAAGCCTACAACACTATTATTGATCTGTATTGAGCAAAAAAGATCAAAACTAAAATAAGCCTAAACATATTGCACAGAGGACACTTGTCCTATACATTGCTATCTTCTTATGAGGGGTCAATTTTCCAGGTTAATGGGCAAAACCTAAACAATCCTTCTAAAAATGTGTCTCCTCTCATCCTTATTCAATTTACTTGATGAAAGTGCTTCAAAGGGGCTGAAATGGTGATTAAAATGGTGGTTGTTTACTTCTGATGTAGCAGCTAGATTTGTGTTTGAATCTTTAATCAAGGGATGCTCAACATTTTAGGAACCAATGATGCTCGACAGAAGCTAGGATTTCTTAACCATTAGGGCTTCTATAGGTAAGTAGCTCACTACATGATTGTCTAATTTTTATTAATAAGCTTTATTTGGATTTTTCTATGTTATGAAAACATCTAAGGTCTCTCTCCCTCCTAATTTTGTATATGTATATTACCTAGTGGATTAAGATAATCTTTCTTTCTTCTATTGTGATGTTGCTACCCTCCCAAAGCCAGTTGATCATAATATTTAAAATTGAAGATTGTCATCCTACTATTGAAACTGTCATGAGTTTTATTCCAGACCATCATGAATAATTGTAGTAAAAAAAAAGAAGGGGGATTGGTTCCCTCTCTATTATGCAAAGACTATAATTTTCTTAATCATTCAAAAAGCTAAGTTAATCTTTAGTGATTAGGCCAACTTTTATTACTAACCAAAGTAGAAGGGATATCTTATATCTTAGCTAGGCATAACTGTCCTCTCGACCTTCTTGAGTATTATAGGCTAGGATGATATTAGAGGATACTATCAGATAATTACTCCAATTACTTCCCTGAATCCAAGTCTCCACTTTGGTGTTTAATAGGTAATCAGATAGTAATTGGTCTCAGAGATGGGAGTGTACCAAGAGTTCTTCCCTACTCCAATAGTTAAAAAAACAAGGATGCCCTCCAACCATTCCTAGTTTTGCACTTTATCAAAGCTTCCCTTGATTTAAGAAGTTGTAATAGAAACTAAGAAGTTCTTATTTTCATGCTTATTTCCTAAAGGTTACTATTTTGGAGGATGTGTACGTAGATCCATCTACACCAAAAGGTTTCTTTACCTTTAATTAGTCTCCAAATCCTTTTAAAAATGAGAACCTTATTTGTTAAGTTTGTTTTGGTAATTCGCAACCCATCCCCATCTTTAGGCTTACAGACTTCCTCCCATTTTACCTTGGCCATTGCCTTCTCTTCATTTTTTCCTCCCCAAAGGAAAGGTCTCATGGTTGTATGAGTTGTCTAATATATGTGAAGGAAATTTAGGATAGCTTTTATCAACGAGAATCTTCCTGCATAAGATAAGTCTTTGTTCATCTAATGGTTGAGCTTTTCTCACACCTTTTCCACCAAAGAGAGGCACTCCATGTACCTTAGTCTTCTTGTAAAAATTGGCAGCCCTAAATAAGTGAATTGAGGTTGTACAACTTGGAAGCTTGATATCTTTGAAAGCCAGTTAGCTTCTCCCATTGCGCTCAATGAAAGAATCAGTTAACTTTTGTTATAGTTCACCTCAAGGCTCGAAAGATCTTCGAAAATCTTCAAGCTAAAGATGATGGTGTAAATGGTCCTATCATTAGCCGTACAAAAAACTAAGAGATCATCAGAAAAATATAAATTAGGAAGTCCTATTTCCTTACATTTATTATGAAATTCAAAACCTGGACTTATAAAGATGTTGTGGATTAATAATCTTGAGAAAGCTTCCAAGCAGAAGATAAAGAGGTATGGGGAAAGGGAATCCCCCTATCTCAACCCTTTGTTACCTTTAAGAAGTTTAATAGGTTTCCTATTAACTAGGACAGTGAAAGAAGAGGTGGTGATCCACTTTTTGATCTAGGTGTAAAATTGATCTGGAAACTCAAAAACTCAGAGTAATTGTATGATAAAATCCCAACTTATGTTATCAAATGCCTTATTGAAATCTATTTTTAAGGCACAATTTTTAAGTACTCTTTTCCTTACATAGTCCTTAAATAGTTCTTTCACCAATAGTATATTGTCCCTTATAACTTCTCCCTTCAAAAGGCCCCTTGTGAGTCTCTTATAAGAGAATGAAAGGCTCCTTTAGTATATTGACCAGTATCTTAGAAATAACTTTATAGATGAAGTTACAACAAGATAATGGCCTATACTAAGTTAAGAAGCTCGGGTTTTACTTCTTAGGAACCAAACAAAGGTGTGTTTTGTTGAATTCCACTGGTGAAGAACTCCTAAGTTTCATTGGTTACCATATGTTTAATGATTAGCTAAGATTTGTGGAAGAAAAAGCCATTAAACCATCTGGGCTTGGGGACTTCTGTAGATTCAATTTTGAGATAACCTTTTCAATCTCCTAAGTAGATACTAGATAATATAGGAAGTTTTTCAACTCCTCACTAAGAGTAGGGAGGGAGGATCTACCATAAGCTTATGTCCTAAGCAGTCCACTGAACTAGTTAAAGGCTTCTTCCTTCAAATCATGTTGTATAGTTATCTTAGTACCATCAACTTTAGTAAAAGAGGAAATTATGTTTATGATTATCCTAGCTTTGACAGAGCTATGAAAAAATTGTCATCACTATTTTGATACTAGTTAACCCGAGCCCTTTGTCTCAATATAAAATCTTGAATCTCTAAAGATCTAATATATCTCCTTAGTGCTACCTATTCAGCTTCTATTAGAAAAGGATTAGAAGGGAGTTGGTTTAAAAGGGTTTGTGCTTTGATCATTTTAGTCTTAGAATCTTCAATGTTTACCCTATAATGGTTTGTTTGACTACATTTAGATTCTTCATTTCTTGCTTGATAAGAGTCAGTTTCTTGGCATATATAAACACTTTGTTCCTCTAATCTCCTGCTGCACACATTTGACTATTGCTTCATAAAAGCCCTCCTCATCCACTAGGAAGTTGTTGAATCTAAAAGGACACTTCTTGATATTGGTATTATCCAATTCTTAGATTATTATTAGACTATAGTCTGCAATTCTTATATTATTCTTCAAAGTTAGCTTTGCTAGCAAAGAATTTGTTCATTCGTCCTCAATTACTAGTTCTTGATTTAGCGTTTTTGTAAGTAACCTTCCTAAATTTTGTTTGTTATTGTAAGTGTAAAACCATCCTTCCATCTCTAAGTCTACCACGCCCAAGCTTTGCACACAATTCCTAAAGTCTAAGTTACAAGATCTTGGATCAACTTCACCCTCCATTGCATCCTTGAGAAGCACACTATTAAAGTCACCTTATATTAAACATTACCCTTGCATAGTATTGTGTATATTTCTCAATTTCTCCCATAATATTTTCCTTTGGAAATCAAAATTTGAGCCATATAAAGGTTCCTGGTATGTTGTCATTACTCTAGAAAATTGTCACCTCAAGATGCATCATCTAGTCATCCGAATCTGCTAAGTAAATCTTTACTTTTTTGATGTCATAAGCTACAATAATATGACCACGTGGTGTTAGTATGCAGAAATTCTAAACAATTGTATATTATTCTCACATTGATCAATACATAGGTACAAGTAAACCAAACCAAACCAAACATACCTAAATTTCCGCCTAAGCAGGGTATGGGGAGGGTAAGATGTACGCAGTCATGCCCGCATCTCCGATAGAGATACAGAGACTGTTTCCTGGTAGACCCTCGGCTAAGTTAAATCAAAACGTAAAACATTAAAAATGCACGTTCATATCACATTCATTTTTGTTCCATACCCTGAAATACGTCAATTAAGTGCATATACTATCTTGCAATGTTTTGTAAATCATGATTCATGTGTGTATATGAATATTATGCATGTGAATGAAATGCATCTCGTAAATTCTCAAATGAAATAACTCATGTGGCTTATTCTAACAGTTTGATCTCTTAAAATATTTAGGAGGCAGGATATTACACTTCCCCTACAAATTAGCTATAACGGTATCTTGGATCTCTAATCGATCCTTAATGTTGTTAAATATCAAATTCATATGTCCAAGTTATTTTGTTAACTTGTAGTTTTAACATATTACCCCTTCTTTCATCTTCAACTCTGTCTTGGTCAAGTAGACTTTAACATTTAAAAGAATTTTAATAGTAACCTTGTACAACACTCTCTCATATGTTTCTCTCATTTGATGTCATTTAATTTACTTATGTTTCACTCTAATTTTTTGGTTTTTCTCTACTAATATTGCTCATATACTTTTGCTTTTAATACTCATTTTTCCTTTTGATTCTTTATCAAACTAATTAAATTAAACCAGAGAATAAACTAATACTATTCAATCAGTCTCAAATCCTGATGGAAGCAAGGATAAGTAAGGAGGCAATAATAAAAACAAAACAAAAGAGTTCAAAAGATTATGATTATAATGGAGCGTACGTTCTAACTAGATTTGTATTTGAAAATGATTTCCATGAGGTGACCATTCCTAAACAACTTTATTTCTTTTCTCTCTTTTTCTTTTTCTTTATTTTTTTCATGAATGTTCTTTATTCCCTTATTTATAAACTCAATAAAATATTGAATGAAAAGGAAGATACAAAGAAAACACATTAAGGAAATAAAAAAAGTCAACAAATGTAAGAATAAAAAAATAAAGATGGAATCAATAAATAAGAAATAAGAACAATAAACAATAACAAATAAAATATAGATGTACCCTGATTTTATAATCAAACCTTTAATACCAAATTGATGTGGACCCTACGGATGAAGCTTTGAAACTCCACACATTTGGCTTGCAATCAAATGTTAAGGAAGCTAAAACTAGATTTAGAGATAGAGTCTTGACTCGATGATTATATAGAATAAGAATCAAAGGCATAAAAGAATCTTTACCCATGTTATAAAAAACTAGAACCAAGGTTATAATATGATTTGAAGGCCATAAATAAATAATCAATAATTCAAGTTAATTGTCTACCTCTAAAAAGAAACATTTCTTATACAAAAATTGTGTTTCTCAAACTTAAAACAAAGCTAGGGTTTTCACTAAAACAATCGTGAACCAAGTCATATTGACTATAGAAATTTTAACGCTACTAAGGCATGATTTATTTTCACAAGTGATAGCGGATATCTTTAGAGAGTTAGGCACGACCTAGAACATGTTCGTAAGTATAAGTCATAAATATATCTATGACTTCTGAAGATAGATATGATACGTGTTATACCTGCATTGGAATATTTGTCTCACCCATAAATTGCCTAATAAGCTATATGGACTAATACACAATTATTTTAGAAGTCATGTTTACATCTAAGTCCTCTCCAGCCTTCATTTGAATCAAGCTAGCCAATGATCTCCCTTCAATCTAGCTTAATTTCACACGTGTAATCACTTCTCTTACCATTTTATTAAGTTTATCTTGGTCCCTTTTTTGTCCCTTTTTTGTATAATTAATCTACTTGACAAACACAAAGCATCAAAGATATCTTGATTCTTATCACCTTTATTTAAAATTTGCATCCATTATAGTACTTTATGATCATTGTAACACTTTTTCCTATAAAATGCAATGATGAAAGAAGTTGAAGGAGATATTTATTTGTTTAATAAGCTAAAAATGTTAAAATGAAAATGATTGTAACTTTTACATTTAAAAAATAATGATAAATAAGATTTACTACTTTAATTTAGAAAAGTATAATAAGTCAGTGAACTTTTATTAAAACTTAATTAACACCTTAAACTTTAGTTTTTAATAAATAAACTTTAAATGATAAGCTATGTTTAGGAATTTTAAAATTTTAATGGATAAAATAACATTTATAATTAAGGGATATGAATAATTATAATCTATATGCTTGTAATTTATTTGATAAAGATAAATTTTAAAATGTTAAATGAATTAATATGGAAAGAAATATATTTTAAATGAATTCTATAAATATATTTTAAATGAATTCTAATAGAATTCATTTAAAATATATTTCTTTCCATATTTTCTAAATTAAAATAAGTATTTGAGAAACTCATTATGTTAATATTCTTTAAAAGAACTTTAAGGGATGTTTTTTATTTTTTATTTTTTATTTTTATTTTTTATTTTTCAGTTTTTTATTTTGATGATCAAAAACAAAGAAACAAGCTATTCAAATACATTTGGTTTTATAGGGTTGCTATTTCTTGTTTTTAAAAATGAAAAAACCATAACATATCTTTAAAACAAAATTTCTATTTCTGTATGTTTTCTGCAACATGTTTCCAAAATGAACAAACTATTTTTTTTTATTTCTCCTCTTCTCACTCTCTCTCTTTTCTTTTCTTCATTCTTTATTTTTTATTCCTTCATCCTCTTTTATCTTAGTATCAACAGCCATGAGTTTTCTTTTTTTTCCTTTAAGTTCCTTCCTTTCTATTTTTTCATCCTTTTTTAATATCTCTAGGTTTATTTTGCCTTTATATATAACATAACTTGTAAAGGGTCGTCATGCATCTTTATGTCCTCTATTTAAACGACTAATCAATAACAAAATCAAAGGTTGAATTATTGGCTTACAAATTTGACCATAATGGAATAACATCATCATTAATTATCATATAACATCATCATTAATAGCATTCATGCTTCAAGTTTGTTCTCTTTGTTCTTAAATAATTTGATTGGCACGTGCCTATATGTAGTGTGGATGTTTGTGAAGATGGAAACTTTTGCACAATTTTGGTTATAGAAGCTAATTTATGTTTATAGGTTTATGTGTTTTGACTTCAAAAGGTAATTTTAAAGAAAACATATACTACCAATGCCATTCCCACCTTTTGAGTCTCGAGCTACATCTATTTGAACTTATCTTATCTCCTCTTTATCTTCTTATTTTATCGATTACCAGGTATTATCGTTCATTTTTTATTTATAAGAACCACATTCATATAATATGGATGTACTTGGATATCACTATATACATTTGTTCTTAATTTTTAATCTGAATCATAGTTGATGATGATTGTTTTTGGAATGCCCTTTTGAGATTATGAACATGTCGATGTTGCCATTGTCTCCAAGACTAAATTGAAGTGGCTTCCCTTATTAAAGCGAAATCGATTAAGGCTGGAGTCTCGAGAATGGGTTTCTTTTTCCAAATTTCATTTCAATGGGGACTTGGAGGAAGGAATACCAGATGTGCCTAAGAATTGGCATTTGAATTTTAATGCAATAGACCTTTGGATGGGAATCCATTTCTTTTTTCATCTCTAGCTGTTGGTGGTCATATTGTAGTTTGTCATTCAAAGGTACTCCTTGGATTTAATTAGTTATTGATCTTAATACTCATTTTTCATATCCTGTTATTTTAAATTATTTTTTCTTATTTTGATGATAATTTTGATATTCTTGTTTTCAAACTCATAGTTATTTTGATACTTATCCCTTGTTTAGTTTTTACTAGTGATTGGAGTTTACTATATACATTCAATATGTTATGAATTACATTATATTCTTTTGAGCAATTGTGTAAGGTATTGTTTCATATCTTTTTTGGAAGATAATAAGATTAAAGTCTATAAGTGTTGTAAAGAATATCACCAATGTACAATGTCATATGTCACTACAAGTTTGAAAACCTATGACATGTTTCTCTAGGATTTTTCCTTGTAAAGAGAGTTTCATGATATAAAGGAAAAGGTTTCACTTATTGAATCACATTTACCATTTCTTTTTACATATGATCTAGATATTGTAAAATTTAATTTCAGATGGATTTTATAATGTAGATATATCTAAGCAACTGATTTGTGGTTCTTCAATCAAACTAGTGCTTTCTATTTTTTGTCTTATTCAATCATTCATGGCAACCTACATGTCTAAGCAATAATTGATAAATTAGGTTATAATTAAAGCTTAATTCAATTTCAATACTTCAAGCAATTTGTGAGAGATTATCTTTTATCTCTAATATTCTGCCAATAGATGCATATTTTACCCTTTGCATAATTAGACTAATATTTAATCTTTTCTCATTAATATTGTGAAGATATTGCACTTATTAATCTTATATATGTCGGCATTGTAACCTTTTAACAGCTGTGATTGAAGAATTAACAACTTTTTCAATTATATATATATGAGCAATATAGTCTCTCTCGATAGCAACTTGTGTTTTAGGCCATAAGTTCACATTTTCTTAACTTTCCAAACATTCTACACTAAATAACTTAACCTGAGACTTGAAATATTAAACCTATATTGATTGATTATTTTACTCAATTATGTATGTGCTAATTATGTTTTTTGATAAATTAAAATTAAAATAATAAATAAAGAGGAAGGAATAGTGACTATTGGAGAGTAGCATCAGTAATAGCACCGTTAAAGTTACTACAACAAAGACGTTGTGGAGGCACGACACCGTTTGGTCGCCACTGAATAAAACAATACATAAAAATGACATCCAACTCTTGCTTGATTCCAAAGAAGTAAAGAAACCCCACCTAACCTCAGAGCATTTCGGGAATGTTCCAAATTAGGGTTAGGTGTCCTAAATGATCCACAACACCATTCCGATAAGAACCTCTCCACTCTTCATGTTTAGAACTTCATATAATGATGGCTACTTTACCCATCTTCCCTTATTTTTGTAGAGGGCATGGAGGAGCTAATGGAATTGCCCAGCAACTTGCAGCAACGGACTTCCTCAGGTAAGATCTAACTCCTATTCCTTTGTCTTGAATGATCTTGTTCCATTTCCCAGCATGAATATTGTTCTCTACCTTTCTGAATAATTGATTGTAGCATTAAATATGCTTATCATTCTATGTTTTGGAACTTTCTCTGATTTCTTTCTTTCCATATCTCTTGAGTAGATATGGCAAGAAATAGCACCTTACTCTTCTAGAGTGGAGTGGAAGCTTGTGCTTCTACTAGGAACTTAGTTATCTCGATGAGTGAATTAGAAGACCCATGCCAATAGAGGAAATTTCTAATCCTATTCTAGATAACACTAGAAAAAGGGTAAAGAAAGAACAGATAGTCCCTAGTTTCAGTTCCTCTCTTACACAAACAGCAGATTTGATCCAAATTTTGGATAAATTAAAGTCTGTCCATGTTGATATTCTATTCCTAATAATTAGCCATAGAAGGAAAGCAGAACTTACTCTGAGAATATTACACCAGATAACTTTACCTCAAGGATCATCTTGATCAGAGTGATAGAGCCATTTCCCGTAAGTTTTGCTATAGAAACTCTCGATAGGAGACCCCTTCCATAGACAACAATCCTAAGAGTTAGAATCAGGAAGGTAAAAAGGTTTAAGATGAGGGATTACAACAGGAAATTGAAGCCATTCATTTTGATTGATAAGAACGACCACCTTAGATTTAGGATTTAGCCCTGGAAAAGCAGAAATAACAATGGAGTTTGAGGAAAGAGGACCTGAACCAATCCAATTATCATGCCATAGGAAAGCAGTCTGTCCATTCCTAATTTTACAAAAAACACCATTAGCAACTTCATCCATTTTTTTAAAAATCTGATTAAGGAACCAAGAATAGGATGGCCTTATAGAGAGGGGCCATATGTTGTTCCCTTTCAAAAAGTACTTATGAAGCCTTTTCATCTGTAATGAATGCTTATCCTGGATCATTCTCTAAAGTCTCTTAATCAAAAAGACATTATTAGCAACTCTTACAGAAATGATTCCTAGACCCCCTTTCACCTTTGGTTTACACAGATTAGTCTATTTAACTTTAGTAAAACTAGAACATATATGAGCATTTTTAGTCATCATTTTTGAGTTATGCATGTAATGAAGTTGTTTCTTATAGATAATTCAATAAAGCAATGCAAACTACCTTCATAGACTACAAAGTTGAAATGATCCATATTGTCAAAGAAGTTGAAAAGCCAACATCAGGTTCTTTATTACATGTTCCCTTGCAAGGTGATTGAAGTTTATGTTTGAGATGTGTGGTTTGGTGCTATCAATGTGAAAAAGGGGATTATTAAGTTTGCTCAAGGCCTATACATGATCTCATTTTGTTCATTTAATATTTAGTGAGTTGTTAATATTATTTTTAATATGCTTTGAACAAGTATGTACAATTAAAGTCCAAGACTACGACCATCAAATGCTTGCTTAATACACTTTAACCTATATTGCTATAATAAGCCCAACTTTACGACTTTCTACCTAACATTACCAATTTGCCCATTCTGTCGAAGCAACATTGCTTACATAATGGTTGCTAAAGTCAACAATAATGATAATGGTGATCAGGACACCATCATAGACATTGGAGATATTGGTTCCCTAAAGTTTAAAAAAAGCAACAAAGTCACAGAACTTCAATAAAGGAAGTAGCAACTTTAAGGAGTTATCAGCAATTAAATAGTTTAGGAAAATGGGTAGCTATGACTCAGAAAGAATTGCAGAAAATGAGTGGGTTAATAAGCCTTGAAAATTACTTAGATATATTTGACAAGTAATGAATTCAATTATTGATCTTTGTGAGACAAAAAAATGCGATAAAGGTCAAGAAAGTTTGGTAGATAGCTTTTCAGCCATATTTCAGCGGATTGAAAGGTGTTAGTTGTTTGACAACTAATTATTTTGTTTGGTTAGCAACTGGTTGGGTTGGCTGATTCAACCTAACCAACTGAAAATTAAAAAGTTCTTTTATAGGAGCATTTCGGTCTTTAACTAATAAAAATTATGGGTTAATAATGATTCTACCCTCACTTTACTCTCTTTTCTTTCGGTATCTCAGTCTCATTTCTCCATTTAGGATTCTTTAGAATCTTCTTTCCTTGGCTCTCACATCTCCACCAAATCGCCACTCGCCAGTCGTTGTTTGGCGAAAGAGGAAAGGTGTGAAACGAAGTGAACTTCACGAGACGAGCACAGAGAGAAGTTTTTATAGAGAAGAAATCGAAGTTTCTTACAACACTGAGAGATTTAACGAATAGTAATGGAGGAGTCTGAAGGTTCTCAAAATCGATGAAGAAAGCGGTTGTTATGAAGAAGAAATCGAAGGTTAAGAAACAAGAAGAAGACGAAGCGAGGATTCTTAATCAGTTCTTACTTATTCAGTCTGATGTCTCTTCTCTAAATTGCCAAACAGGGCATAATTTGTTTTGTTTCTTACACTATTGTTATTTTGACTTGGAAAGTTGTCTGAAGAAGTAAAAAGTTTGTTTCTTTAATTTTAACTTCTAGATTTGTTATGCTTCATTGCTACAACTCTAGTCATCTCTTAGATCCCATCTGAGCTTTGTTGCGAAGGTTAAGGATTTTGGGTGGGTGGGTGTGTGTTGCTATTGTTGACTTCTAATGAGATGAATAAGAATGACATCCAACTATTCTCTCAATCTATAAAGCTTTGATCTTGTAAGAAATAGTGATGGGTTTATTGAAGTGGGTTCTTGTTAAATGGAAACAGACTCACGTCTGACTAATCAATTTGTTATTGCATATGGTTTTTAAGGTGCTTGAAGGCTGAACTTAATTCACCAGAGGAATTGGAAGGTAGATTTGAATCAGTTGAGGATTTAGAAGCAGGTGACTGATCGATATCTACAGATTTTTTAATTGATGCTTTTTAGTGCTTCTTGTTAATTTTCGACTTCTGGGTGTTTCTCATATTTTCTGTTTTCAATATCTTAAAGGTATATGTTTGGTACTTGAACGATCCTAAATTAGGGTTTTTACTGCTAAATGTTGACTATAGCTTTCGAGTTTAATGTTGTGCAGAGGAGTTCGATCTCAACCACTAAACTTATTTAAGGTTTTCTATAAGTCCTCTTCTGAAGTTCAGATCAGAATTTTTGAGTACTTTCTCTTTAGGTTTTGCTTCATCAGCTAGGTTTATTTTGGCATATGGAATCTGCTGGATTAGTGCAAACTAGAGTAGATTATCCTCATGTCCATATTTGATTAAAGTTCTTACATTTTCTTCAAGGGTCTCTCTTTGTCTTTACCTTTGGATTGTCAAGTGTCTAATGATTAAGTATTCAGTTTGTGATCTTGGGATTCAAATAGATCTATTTATATTCGAAAACTTGTATAATAAAGCCAACTTGAGTTATTTATGTGTCTTAATCCTTTTCCTCCTTTTCTTTCAAGGTTAATTTTAGAACTTACTGTTTAATTTCCTTTGCTAGGTTTCTGTTAATTTTTCTTCAACTTCAAAATTTTTGTATTTAAAGATTACCATGATTATGTTATTCTTTATTTCTTGTTGAACTGTTCTTCCTAGAATCTGCGGATATTTAATGTTCAAAAGTTACATTCTTCCTCTTTGAAAGATCCCTAACATGACTTCTTGCAAGTTCTATCTTCAATCCTGTGAAAGCATATATCACATGAACTATTTTCTTCTACTAATTGATTGTCTTCTTCTGCCTCTCTTGTGTATAGTGTACTGCATCCTATCCTTTCGCTTTCGAATTTAAATGTTATAGGTTGCTTTTCGAAGACAATCCATATTCAATGTGATATCTTTACCTAATGGCCATACTGAGAACTGAGGAGAGACCAATATGGGAGATGTCAGTTCTAGGATTGATATATCCACAGATGCAGATATTGATGAAAATAGTCAAAAGGTATTTTCTTTCTATCCTCTGTTAGTACATATTATATGCTAAACTTTGCAAGTCTTCAGATTATTTTAGACGGTAGCAGCTTTCAAGATTGCTTCTTAACTGCTTAGAATTTCTGCACGTTGTTATTCCCTTGTCAATGGGTTTTAGGTTTCTGGTAAGCATGCTTCGCTTAAATCAAACGTTGAAGATATGAACATAGATGATAAATCTAAGATACATTTAGTTTCATTAAATAAAATCTGACAGTGTTTAAGATAAATTTGGATTTGCTACAGTCTTGATTGTCTCAGGTTGCATTATCTGTTGTAGAAAGTTGCATTAATTTCGTGGAGGCAATAACTACTCTTTGTGTTTATTACATTTAACTCCATTTATTATCAAAACTGCCCCACCGTCTCTTTTTCACCTTTAAAATGGAAAAGCTCAATGCAATCTTACCTTATAACATACTTATATGCAAAACTCTCCCTATATTTCACTGATACGTAGAGTGAAGAACGTTACAATGGTTTGTCGATCAAATTCCGGCCAGTGACATCTTCTTTAGTAAGTTTATTCTCTCTTCTTCCCTTCTCACCTATTAATCACCATTGTTAGTTATTCTCCTTCATCATCTTGAGATGTTCCCTTGCCAATAGTTTTTATTAGGTAGTGTGACTTATGTTATTTGGTATGTTGTAGAAATAGAATGAAAGAAGATGAATGAATTGAGCTGGAGAATTGTGATTATGATAGTGGCTACAGGAGATCGAAAGAAGAAATAAAAAGCAAAGAAGAAAAAATGCTTATGTGTTGATTTTTAATAATTTTATAATGTAATGTGCACTGTAATCATAACCATTGTGTTTTAATAATTTTGTTATTCCTTTTTAATATAGAGATTAGTTTTATTTAAATTAATTGGGTTTTCACATTTCTTATGCAACAGACAACTCAAAAGAAACTACATGTTTTGCTAATGCTTTAGGCTATGTTTAGTTGGACGTAAGGTTTTTAATGAAATGAAATGATTTATAATGGAATGGAATGTAAATAGATGTAATATTAGAAATTTGTTATTTGGGAAGGATGGAAGACTTCATAATGTAATATAGTGAAATGTTGTTTGGAAGAAAGGTTTATAATGTAATACGGTGAAAAGTTATTTATCATTTTACATTCCATCGTAAACCCTTCAAATCGAAGGTTTCTCATTTTTACTGTTTAGGATGGAATGATATGCAATATAAAACCCTCATCTTTCATCACATTCCATTATAAACCCTTCTCCTAAACGATGGAATAATATTACTTTTCATTCTATTCCATTAATAAATCCCCAACCAAACATAACCTTAGTAAAACAAATTTTCATTTGATTTCTTTTTAATATAAATTATAAATTCCTAAAATGAACTACCCGATGCTGTCCTAGGACCTTAAGTTGTCAGTAGGATTAGGAAAAGAGATTGTAATCTTCCAAATATCCACACTGTCAAACAAAATGCATGACTATAGAAGGATCATTTATTGACTATTGAGCCCTTCTTTTACGATTCATATAAGTCCAATTTAAAAATATGACATTTAATAATACATAAATTCTCCAGGCAAGTTTACTCATTTTATTTCTGTTTGTCTTTCTCTTAATCATCTAAAAAAGGTTAATGTTTTTTTAATATTTTTATCTTTAGAAAATTGTATTTATCTTTTTCTAATATTATTTAATTATTTTATAGTTCTTTTGTTACCAAAATGATGTAGTATTACAAAATTTAAATTATTATATATAAACTAATAGAAAAATATTTGTATAATATAATATTTTAAATAAAAATATATTACAATAAAATTTTATATGATTTTTGAATAATATTCACAAAGAAGGTCCATTTTAATATTATTATATGTTATATTTTTATTAGAGTTATAAACTTAATTTTTGTAAAATTAAATATCTAAAATCTAAATCCTTATAAGAATATTCAATGGAATATTAAGATATATAATATTCATGCTCTTATAATCTTTTTTTAAATCATGCCCTCATAAGTTATTTTAAACATAAACAGCTTATAAATACTAAACAACTAATTTTACCAAACATCTCTAACAAACGTCTAATGTTATCCGCCGGTCAAATGAGTTGATATAATCCATTATCAACTAATCGCTGATAGAATCTGCTAACAACTAATGCAATTCACTGATTGCCAAACAGGGCCAAAATATTAAGAGTTGAATATCAATGTTGGACTTGGTTAGTATATACATATGTAAAAATATAGAGGTTTATTTTGTATGCATATTTGGGGAATAAATACATAAATATGGCCCTGTTTAGCAATCAATGGATTGCATTAGCTATTAGTTGATTCTATAAGCGATTAGCTAACAACAAATTAATATAGCTTATTTGATTGGGGGATAGCATCAGCAGTTTATTTAAAGAAGCTTGATAAAATTAGCTGTTTAGTATTAATTGTTTATATGTAAAATGATTTATGAGGGTATGATTTAAAAAAATATTTATAAGGACATAAGCATTAGTTGTTTATATCTTAGTATTTCTTTAAATATTGTCATAAGAATTTAGAAGGACCAAAAGAACTCAACACTATTATTTTTTCCAATATCTTCCATCAAGCCTTAAAAACATCAAAAACCCTCTCAATACAACTTATCAATGATTAATCAGTTTGATTAAAAATTTCTTGAGATCTTTTTGGATTGGTAAGGGCCAACTGAAGAACTTGAGAGATCACTAAAATGCTATTAAAAATAAACTTGAGAATGAGTTCAATTGGATCACACTAGGAGTTTTTCCTTAAATGCAGCACCAACGAGTTTAATATGAAATTGAGTTTGTAAAAATGATATCGATTTAATTTTTAATTTAAGTATTTTTTGTTATTTTAATTTTAATTTTTTTAAAATAAAAAATTGAACAATATTTTTAATATATTAAATTAAAATAAATTTATTTTGAAAAAATCTCTTTATATTAATCTCTTAAAATTTAAACTTAAGATAAAATAATTAATTTAAGTTGGACTTATTAATTTTAGATTAAATTGAATTGAATTAAACACAATATACAAGTGATAATAGTATTATATACTAAATATTGATATAAAAAGAGACCTAAATATCGGGTCTATATAAAAGTAATTAATGTAATATAATTAGAGATAACAAATTTAAAAGTATTTAATTTTTTGAAAAATTTAATTTAATATTTTAAAATTTTAATTTAATAATTAACTTTATAAAATCTGTATAATTTAAGTTAAATTTATATCTCTATCTCTATTTACACCTCTATCTATCTTTATCTCTACCTCTTAGAGTAATTTGTAATAACTTTTGGATATAATAGTCTTTTAGTCCTTTAATTTCACAGTCGTTGGAGGAAAACACTTCTGATAGTAGCATTTTCAAAATCAGGGGATTGAGTTCAATCAGTTAACTCAATCAACTGATTACCAAATATAATTATCAGTGGTTTAACATGGTCAAATAGCTAAAACCTTTCAATCCGCCAAAAACAACTGATAAGCCATTTACCAAACAAGGCCTATATTCAGTGTTTTCGAAATCGGATCAGAAGTTAAGTCTATAAGATAGGAGGTTTAAGATTTAAAAGGTTCAACATGTATTAGATTGTTATAAAAATAGGTTAAATTTTGAATAATTGAAAAATTTTAAAAATAATTAAAAAAGATTGTTCTTACTTATTGAAAAAATTAAAGTTTAATTAAAAAAGAGACTATAAAATAAAAATTAGTTGGTTTATTTTTTGTTTATAAAAACTGATTAGTTTATACAAAATTGAACGATTAATTAATAAACTGATCGGTTTTTAAACAACAAAAATTATTAAACTAAATCAAACCAAAAAATTGAAAAATGATTTGAAAGTTGGTCAATTTAATGTTTTTACTGTTAAACCCGTCGAAGCGGTTCAGTTTTTAAAATATTGATGAAAGTTATAATTATTTTATATTTTTATAAGTGATATTAGTATTATTCTTTCAATAATCGTAACATAATGATGTATTTTATTATTTAATTAAAATTAGTTAATGTATAATTTTTAAAATCATATTAATGTTGAAATTAAATATGTTTTTATTTAAATTTTTATTACAAATCTTAACCAAATAATTTTTAATTTCTATTATAAATCTCAACTAAACATATTTTTTTAATTTTTTATTATAAATATCCATTAAATATATTGTTATTTTTAATAAATAAAAAATTATATAAAAAGATAGAGGTAAAAGTAATCAATAAATTAGGATTTTTGAGCGATTAGGCTTAGCTATAAGTTTCCCAATTTTCTCAGTCCCCTCTCAAAATTCTCGAGTCGGTTTAAACCTGAGAAAGCGAGCTAAATTACAAAGTGTAGTTAAAGAGAGGAATTCATAAATAACACCCACCCAAGCTATGTTTAATTAAGTAATTATTATGAAGAATAATATAATTATTTACAATTTTTCATACATAACAATGATTTATTGCTATTAAAGAAAGACTCGAAAATGTAACTAATTTCTATAATTCATATAATCAGGACTTATAGAACTCAAAAAATGCATTAACAAAAAATAGAAGAATTTTTCATTAATATGACAGAAATAAGCCCAGGTAATATCTTAAATATAAATACTTTAGAATTAACTGAATCTATTGGAACTTTTCATATCACTATTCCATTATCCAATGAAAAACAAAAACAAATAGCTAAAACAAACTTAAATCTTAAAGCATGTCAAGATATTAATTAGTTGCTTAAGTAATTTGATATCGCTTTAGCTTAAACTCGAGTTTTGGGTAGCAAAGTGGTATCAGAGCTATCACGCTATAGCTTGGGTCACTCCACGTCGCAAGTTCGAATCCCAGATCAATTAATATGGGAATAGAACCCGTTTGTATCACCAGAATATACGTAAGCAAAACATGGTGGTTGCTTAAGTAATTTAGTATCGTCTTATCTTAAATTTTAATTTTGGGTAGTAAAAAAATGTAGTTAAAGAGAGAAAAACATAAACAACGCCCACTCAGGCTATGTTTAGTTAAGTAATTATTAATGAAATAGAATAAAATGTAATAATATTTTATTATTTAGATGGAGAGTTTATAATAAAATGAAGTAGAATGGGATAAAAGGAGAATGTTTTATAGGTGGCGTTTGGTTTGAGGGTTTGGGAATAAAGGAATGAAATAATTGTTAAAGACAGTGTTTGTTTTGGGGTTTTCAATTCCAGGAGAATGGATTTATTCCATTAAATTTGGGAATCTGCTAAACCCACCAAGGAGGGTGGGTATCGAGTTTTCATTCCAACCTAAGTTTTTATCACGTTTATTTTTTACTCTTTTATCCTCAGCCTTTGCCCTACCATCATCTTTATTTCTTTATCGCCTCTTTACGATCTCCCATCTTGTTTTATCGCGTCTCACCAACGAAAGAATTTTTTGTTCTACGCCTCCAGGTATATTTTCTGAAATCTCTCGTTTTATGATTTAATCAAGAGAATAACCAATCTGCTATATAATTTGATGATGTGAAAGTGCATATGGTTATAGATTGAACGATAATCATAAAACCAATCTGCTCCTTCTTTTCCCCTTATAATTATTGTTTTGTGATTTAATTTGATTTTTTTGTATATGCGAATCGTCTTCTCCGGTGTTTGTTTGTTTGTTTTGTAAAGCTCTTAATGGCTTTCAAGAACAACGAAACAGAAGTACTTTTACAGTTTTTAACCTTTTTATAAAGACGCACATCTTTATCCAACGTCTGTTTATGAATCATGCCTTTTAGCCTTAACCTTTGGATAAAGAGAAGAATTACTTAACAATTGTATAAAGACTTTATCCAACGTCTGTCATGCCTTTTTTGTTTTGATAAAGCCTTAACTTTGGATAAAGAGAAGAACTACTTTTATTTGGTTTTACAATTTAACAATTGTATAAAGACATTCTTGAAAGAGTTGCGTGCTTTGGATTCAGAAGAGTTGCGTTTTTGAAAGCCTTAACAATTGTATACAGACTTTAACATACGTTGCGTCTTGCGTGCTTTTGGATTCAGATTAAAAAAATCTAGTTTCTAAAATTCTTAGAAGTGGCAGATAAATAGATATTATTCCCCATTCTGAATAATTAAAATCGAATGTATACAATAACGTTGTGATTAATTAGGAATATATCCCTATTCATATGCATACAATATTATTGCTCATTCTGTGAGCAGTCGTATTTGTTAACTTAACAGCTACCTTTAATTTCAATGTAGAACATTATGGCACGTACTCCTATCGTAAGTAGACGACGCAAATTAATTCGAAATGCTCGGATTATGGCAACATTGGTTAATGTATTCAATCTAGTTTTTGTTACTTGGTATCAAATATTGTTGATGCATTTGCACATTACGAGACTCCCTTTGAAAACCAAAGAAGAAATCAAACATGAGAGAATGAAATGGATGTTTAGGCTCACAAAACAATCTGATACTATTTGTATTAGTGAGCTCCGAATGGATAGACGTACATTTGGTATATTGTGTGAGATGGTAAGAGATATTGGAGGGTTAAAGGACACTAAGAACTCTTCATTAGAGGAAATAGTTGCTTTGTTTTTATATGTGTTGGCTCACCACAAAAAGAATAGGACAATTGGCTTACTGTTTCATCGAAGCGGGGAAACTATCAGCCGGCACTTTAATAGTTGCCTTTTAGCAATCTTGAAACTACAT
Source organism: Erythroxylum baracoense (assembly GCA_025629805.1). Taxonomy (NCBI): domain Eukaryota; kingdom Viridiplantae; phylum Streptophyta; class Magnoliopsida; order Malpighiales; family Erythroxylaceae; genus Erythroxylum; species Erythroxylum baracoense. Next base: position 33,739 of record JAOTAY010020275.1, read on the forward strand.
GGAATATTGCTTAAAAGACCTCAACCTATTACGGATGATTGTGAGGACAACCGTTGGAAGTCTTTCAAGGTACCTTCTTGTTAATTTTTTTCTATAGGTTTGCATTTTTTTTCAACCATTTAGAGTCTTACTTTTTATTTTCAAATGACAGGGTTGTTTAGGTGCTTTAGATGGGACGTTAATTAAAGTGACACCTCCATCTGATCAAAAACCACGGTATCGCACTAGAAAAGCAAATATCGCAACAAATGTGTTGGGTGTGTGTTGTCCAAATATGCAATTCATATATGTTTTTCCTGGTTGGGAGCATTCGACGCATGATGGTTGTGTACTTCGTGACGCTATCAATAGACCTAATGGACTTAAAGTTCCTCGAGGTATAAATGCTTCACACACATAGAGAGATATGTATATATTAAAAACTTCATTCAAACTCTAATCTATGTATACTTATGAAGGTTGTTATTACTTGGTGGACTCTGGATACTGCAATGCTGAGGGGTTTTTGGCTCCATTTCGAGGTCAACGGTATCACCTTAATAAGTTTCATGGTCATCGTCCACGGACACCACAAGAATATTTTAACATGAAGCACTCCAAGACTAGAAATGTTATTGAGAGATGTTTCAGGTTGCTAAAAGGGCGATGGAAAATATTAGCTTCTCCTTCATTTTTTCCAATTGAAACTCAAGTGTGCATCATTTTGGCAAGTTTTCTCCTACATAATTTGATAAGGAAGTACATGAGTTTTGATCCGCAAGAGTTGGAGCCAGTTGAAGAAGATGATTTAGCAGATGATGGCCCCCTTGATAATGAAGACTATATGTCATTTATTAACCCAACACAAGAACGGGTTAACTTTAAAAATGATTTAGCAAATCAAATGTTTAATAGTTAGAGGGAGAGATCGAATCCTTGAATGTGTACTTGTTTGAACTTTTTGTATAAATAGAATCATTATTGTTGTATTTGTTTGAGATGTACTTTAGAAATGTGTACTTGTTTCATTTTCTTACTATTGTTGTCTCTGAATTATGTTATTTTTATTTAAGTTATTTGAATAACTATATGAGTTATTGATTCTTGAACAAGTTTATGTTTTCTTTCTTAGGATGGATCAAGAAGAATCTGGTCGAGGTCGGGGAAAAAATAAATGCTTTTGGACAGAAGAAGAGGTGCAAGTTTTGATTCAAGTTCTCCAAGGAATGGCGTGCGATCCTTCATGGAAGATAGATAGCGGGTTTAAGAGCAACTACATGACTGAAGTACATCGAAGAATTATCGAAATAATGCCAAATTTTTTGAAGAAAGTTCATCCTCATCTTGAGTCAAAAATCAAATGGTTGAAGAACAAATTTCATTGCATCAATGATATGTTAAGGGAGAGCGGTTGTCAGTGGAATGATGTGGAGAAAAAAATTACATGTGAGAAGCAATGGTTTGATAGTTACTGTCAAGTGAGTTATTCATACTTGTTCTCTGTAATCAAATTGGTGGACATATGGCCTTATAGAATGCAAAAGTATACTGATTGAAGTTCCATTTTCTATTTTTCTATTTTTTTAGACGCATAAAGAAGCAAAAGGAATGTGGGATTTTAAATTCCCATACTTGAATCAACTTGAATCAGTTTATGGAAGAGATAGAGCTACTGGGTTGAACGTTCAGGGATATGTGGATGCTGTTCGAAATATGGAGAATGATCAAAATACAGTAAGTGGTGGTGAGTATGTTGGTGAATATGATTTATTATCTGACG
>JAOTAY010020276.1:0-13005 GCA_025629805.1 Erythroxylum baracoense
ATTTTATTAAAATTAAATTAATTATAATTAGAATTTGATTTTAATTATAATTAAAGAGATTTAATTTTAATAAAAGACTCTTGTGATTTTTTCTATTTAAATGAGAAAAGCTTTTAGAAGCTAGCAATTTTTATCTTTTTCCTCTCAAAGCAGTTTGAGAATTACTCTGTGGATATCATCAGAGGCTGGACACTTGAATAGCTAGTGATTGATCAATCGAAAAAAGTTTCAAAGATTTTTTCAACAGGATAGCGAGCAAGGTACGATTTCTAAATCGTTTATGTTTTATTTAAGTTTATACAATTATTAGGATTTGTTCGGAATTCGTAAAATTTTTTGTTTTCCGTTATGCCCGTGAATCTATCACGGTTGGATTCCAACACTAATATTAGAGAAAATATGCATCTCAGAGCAAAAAAAATTACAAGGTAGGAATTCCTAAACAGCAGAAGCATATATAGAAACGCCAAAAAAAAAACACTTAGACTAAGGTACCTGCTTTATTCACAAGTCCTTGAAGGGATCAGCTAATATTGAGTATAATGATCTCTAATGGGAATTAGGATTGGAGTATGAACAGGATCAGCTGATATTGAAGATAATTTGCACCCGAACCCTTGATGATGACCAGGTTGTATGGCTAAGAGATTCCTCGCATAGATTCACCATGAGTCATACTTTCAGCTTCTCAGGTTTGATTCGCATAAAGTCTACTGGTTTGACTTGATATAGGCTAAATCTCGGATTCCTAGGACTTCCTGTATCAGTTGGCTTGTTGTTAGACAAAGACTTGAAATCAAGGACAGTTGCTTTGGAAGCGAGGACCCTTATTTCTTCGTGAGTTTTCCTCAGAATCTATTGCTCATTTCTTCTTCCAGTGTCCTTACAAATCCTTTAGTCAAGAGACCAACATCTATTACAGGTTTACAATGGGTAAAGATGTTATGAATGATCAATCACAATAATCAAAGAACAAGTGCGAAAATAGCAGACACACACAGATTTACGTGGTTCACCAATGTTTGGCTACGTCCACGAGCAGCTAGGGTTTTTTATTTCACTGTGAATGTTTTTCAATATATTGTACACTAGGAGAATAAAACGTATTTATATGCTCAAGAGAATACAAAAGACATAATTGATCCAAATTTTCGCGATTGTGGGCCTGGTGTAAAGTCCAAATATATTATCAGGTTCCATATCTCAATAATTTTCCCACTTAGAGACTGATCCAGTCAGCCCAACCATCTTCATTCTCCATGCCAATGTACCCAACAAACTCACCTAGCAGCAACATCTCCCACGCTAAGGTAGAAGACCAACTGAGGCCTTGCACAGCCCCAGTTTCCCAGCATCAACACCTTTTGTCAACATGTTTGCTGGATTCTTAGCACCATCAATCTTCTTCAAACACATCTCACCTTCTTCCATCAGACTGGATGTGCATAGTTCTAAAATGATACACTAGTTCACTAGCTATATGGCACTCTGATTATCAGTGAAGAGAACCTTGTCATGCTGCTTCTTGCCCAACTCTTCTAAGTAATCAGTCAACTATATCATCTCCTTACTAGCTTTAGCTATTGCAACATATTCAGCCTCTGTAGATGATATAAAGACACACTTCTGAAGTTTAGACATCCAACTCACTACTATCCCATCTATAGTGTAGACATACACAGATGTACTCTTGCTTAAATCCACATCTCCACTAAGATCAGCATCAACAAAACCCTCTAGTACTACCTTGCCATTCCCATAATAAAATGAGGTGTTAACTGTTCCTTTCAAGTATCTTAGAAGCCACTTCACAGCTTCCCAATGCTCTTTCCCTAGATTTGACATATATCTGCTTACAACTCCCACTGCATGTGCTATATCAGGCCTAGTACAGACCATAGCATACATCAAACTCCCAATTGCAGAAGCATAAGGCACTTTTACCATGTGCTCACGTTCCTCAGTTGTCTTGGGTAATTGCTCCTTTGATAATTTGAGGTGGTTAGCCAAAGGCATGCTCTTAGGTTTAGCATCATCAACTAAACCTGGACAACACCTTCTCAATGTATTGCTCTTGGGACAGATTTAGAATTCCAGTAGGCTGGTCTCGAGAAATCCTCATCCCTAGAATTTGTTTTGCTGCACCCAAATCTTTCATCTCAAACTCTGATGACAGTCTCCCTTTAAGATTATTTATCTCCTCCATACTGGAACCTACAATCAACATATCATCCACATACATGAGTAAAATAACAAAGGAGTTAGTAAACTTCTTAACGTAACAACACTGATCCTTTTCACTCCTGTTAAAGTCGTTTCTGAACATGAAAAAGTCAAACTTCTTGTACCATTATCTTAGAGCCTACTTCAATCCATGCAAGCTACTCTTGAGCTTACACACCATGTGTTCCTTTCCAGGGACCTCATATCCCTCAAGTTGCTGCATGTAGATTTCTTCTTCTAGATCTCCAGGTAAAAAAGTTGTTTTTACATCTATCTACTTAAGGTGCAAGTCCTCTGCTGTAACAATACTCAACAAAATCTGATTGTAGTTAGCTTCATAACATGAGAGAATATTTCATTATAGTCAATACCTTTCCTTTGTGAATATCCCTTAACCACCAATCGAGCCTTGAACCTAACTGTACCATCAGTTTCATTCTTGATCCTATAGACCCACTTGTTCAATAAAGCTTTCTTCCCTGCAGGCAACTCAATTAACTCCCAAGTATCATTCTTCTCAAGTAACCATATCTCATCATCCATTGCTTGCTCCCATTTGATTGAATCTTTCAACTGTAAAACCTCATCAAAGGATTCTAGTTCCCCTCCATCAGTCAACAACAAATAATGCAAGGGTGGTAAATACCTTTCTGGTGACCTGGTAACCTTGGTAGATCTTCTCAACACTGGCTCAGGTGTGACTGGCTGCTATTCTGATTCTGCAATAATATTTTCTAGATTTTCCTGTGGTCTTGTTGCAATATCACGAGGTAAATTTTCCTATAACTCAACCTCAGCTCCCACTTCTTCTGCATCCACAGATTGTACCCCATATTTTTCCTTATACAGGACATTCTCATCAAATGTCACATCATAGTGTCTCAAGATCTTGTCATCCCAAAATCTGTATCCAAATTGATTTGAACCATACCCAATGAAATAGCACTTCAAAACCTTTGCATCAAGCTTGTCTCTCTTCTCTGAATCAACATGGTCATAGGTAGCACACCCAAAAGTCCACAGGTGAGTAAACTTGACCTCCTTACCTGACCAGTCCACAGGTGAGTAAACTTGACCTCCTTACCTGACCAAACCTCTTCTGGCATTTTAAAACCTAAAGGAACTGAAGACTCTCTATTTATCAAGTATGTTGTTGTGCTCACTGCATCTGCCCAAAGCGTTTTTGGCAGCCCAGTATGTAGTCTCATGCTTTTTGCTCGCTTATTCAACGTTCTGTTCATCCTTTCAGCAATTCCATTCTGTCTTGGCCTGCCAGGAACTATCCTGGTGCGCCTGATTCCCTCATCAGTATAGAACTTCTTGAATTCTGTAGAATCATACTCTCCACCATTATCAGACCTTAGATATTTGATCTTCAACTCAGTCTGATTTTCAACTTCAACTTTCCACCTCTTAAAGGTAACAAACACATCTGACTTACGTTTTAGAAAGTAAACCCATACCTTCCTACTGAAATTATCAATGACAGTAACGTAGTATCTCGAACCACGAAGAGAGGAGACTAGAGATGGGCCCCATACGTCTGTGTGTACTAGTTATAACCGTTCTGCATTTGGTTCTCTGCTAGCCATTGTAAAACTAACCCACTTCTACTTTCCCAAAACACAACTCTCACAAAAACCCATATCAACAGATTTCAAACCTTGCAGATCCCTTTCTGACTCATGTGTCCTAGTCTGTTGTGCTACAAACTCGAGCTTGATGTACTATCAACTATAGCAACCATGTTCGAACACCCTGTAGTAGTGTATAGAGTTCCAAATTTTGTGCCCCGTACTATCAACATAGCTCCCTTCATAATTTTCCAGGAACTCTCCCTGAACACTGCCCTATAACCCGTGCTGTCCAACTGACCAATAAAAATCAGATTCTTCTTCAAGTCAGGAATATATCTGACGTCCTGCAGCTTCCATTTACTCCCACATGAGGTCTGGATACACACATCCCCCATTCCAGCAATCTCCAAGGCTTTATTATCAGCAAGATACAACTTCCCAAAATTTCCAGACTTGAAATTATGGAATAACTCTCTGATCGGGGAAGAGTGGAATGATGCACTGGAATCAAGTATCTAGGAGTCAATCGGACTGTCTACACTAAGAATTAAGGCATCACTAATGTCTTCTGTAGAACATATAGAATCATCATCTTTATGGGACTTATTGTTTTTTTGGCCTTTCTTCTTCTTATATTTAGAGCAGTCCTTCTTAAAGTGTCCTTTTTCACTATAATTCCAACAAGAGACCTCATTTCGGCCTTGAGATTTTCCCCACCCTTTTGATTTCGATCGACCATGTTTACTATGGCCTCCCTTCGATTTTCTCCTACCCCTTCCCTCGACACTAAGTGCATGACCAAATGAATCCCCGATTTCCCTTTTGTGAATGCTCGTGCTCAAAACAACATCTCGAACTTCATCAAACCTTAGCTTCTTAGACCCACGTGAACTGCTAATTATGGAAACAACAGTATCTCAATACTCGAATAGAGAGGACATCAAAATTAGGGCTGTAATCTCATCATCAAAATTAATATCAACAGAGCTTAATTGACTGATGATCATATTAAATTCGTTAATATGATCTGTGATAGATCCACTTTCAGACATCTCTAGATTAAACAAATGGCGCATCAAATATACCTTATTAATGATCAACAGTCTTTAATACATGTTTGCCAGAGCCTTCAGTACTCTTACAGCCGTTGTCTCCTTAACGATGTTGAAGGCAATGTTTCTCGCCAACGATAAATGAATTAACCCTAGCGCCTGTCGATCTTTCAAATCCCAAACCTCCTGTTTCATGGTCTCTAGTTTCTCCCCTGGCAAGGGCTCATGGAGATTTCTCTGATACAAATATTCTTCCATCTGCATCTTCCAGAAACCAAAATTGGTTCCATCGAATTTCTCAATTTGAATCTTCACGCTTTCCATCTTTTCAGATTGTTGTGATACGAACCAAGCTCTAATACCAGTTGTTATGAACGATCAATCACAATAATCAAAGAACAAGTGCGAAAAATAGTAGACACACACAGATTTACGTGGTTCACCAATGTTTGGCTATGTTTAAGGGCAGCTAGGGTTTTTTATTTCACTGTGAATGTTTTTTAACATATTGTACACTAGGAGAATAAAACGTATTTATATGCTCAGGAGAATACAAAAGATATAATTGATCCAAACTTCCACGATCGTAGGCCTGGTGTAAAGTCCAAATATATTATCAGGCTCCATATCTCAACAAAAGAGACTAGATTAATATCATTAATTGGGCAAGTAACACAATTAGGAGAATGAAGCAGGATGCATGCTTCTTTAGAAAAGCCTTCAACTAATGCATCTATGCACTTTGGCTTGAAAGGAATAACAGGTTATAGAGGGAATCTTCTATAAACAAAAACATAAGTTATTGATAGCACCATTTTTTGAATTAGGGAAGTCATTCTAGCTAATAAAGCTTACGAAGTAGCAAGTAATTAGATGAAGAGCAATTAGAATTTAGTTTGAAATCTTCCATTTTGTGTCCTAGTCAATTAAAGAAGCTAACTTTAAGAACAACAATAGTTTTAAAGTCCTATAAAAGAGATTTGAGAAATCAACAAGAAGAGGTCTTGACCTCACATACGAGGCAATCATCTACAATGAGTGGCTGGGTAAGTACTTTACTTCTAGGGAAAATTTAGAGCAATACTTATTTAATAATTTTCCATTCTAGTCTATCATATGCCTTAACTGGATCTAATTTCAATGCCAAATGGTTCTTCCTACCTAATCTCCTCATTTCAAAAGTTATACGATAGAGAAATTATCTATTATCAATCCATGTAAAACAAAAGCACTTCGAAATTACAAGACCAAATTATCTTAGGAATCAACAGAATATAAATATCATTTGAAGTAAAAAATTTATCTAAATGTGGAAGATAATCAAAATGAAGATAACCTTAAAAATGATTAGAGAATTTGGGAGGGATAGCATCTGGTCTCGATATTCAACCTGAATGTATTTGGAATATTGCTTCATGTACCTCTTCCTTAACAAAATGATAGCACAAAAGATTATTCATATGGGAAGTGACTTTTGGTAGCAATGGCTCTGAAGAGCTAATTATTTTTAACCCCTCCAAGAGAATAAGCATGCACAATAGAACGATTCATAGGATGTTTAAGCCATTAAGTCTTGTGAACTAATAAACTATATTGATACGTGTAAACTATTTAGCCTCTATGATGAGGGAAAAGCACTTATAAATGTACGTTCAACAGGTCCATTTTTAGGGAGTTCATTTGTGCTTAGATAAGTATCAGTGGAGATTTATCTGATCTTATAAAGTTTTATAAGAATATCCGTTATAATTTAAATATATAGAGATTGAGTTTTATGCAATCTCTTTAATTACTCCTTATATAAAGACATTCATAGGCTAATTTATTTACATTTTCTTGCTTATTACCTTAAATATACATTGCTTCCTATTTGTTAACTTAAATGATGAAGGGTTTATTAACTAGAGCATTAAAGTGCTTTACTAGAATAACTTCAACACTTCTAAACTATTTTTTGAGACTTGCTAGCTTAAAAGAGAAATTTTGACCTGACCAAAGTTTTTATGACATTGCATCCCAATAGTGAAATCTAATTTGTTTAGTTTGTTTTCTTGACTAGTATAATGGTGAAAACCCCACATAGTTTTGTCCCCATTTTGAAGTCAATTAATTTTGGCTCAATGCTTTCACTGTTGGTGTATGTATAACAACTAATGGGTTAGTTATAGATTTTGTGACATAATAATCGAAGGTATTATTTATCTTTATGTATTTTTATTATATTTGATATTTTAATATTAAAGGCAAAATTCCTTGATAGTTACTGTGCAATTAAAATCATGATGAGACCATAATTAAAAGATTCAATTTGTATTTATGTATAGTTCCTAAATTATTTATAGTTCTAGTTTTATCAAGACGACATATTGATAGAACAGTGAAACTAGCAAACTTCATATTTCTTTCTTATGAAGAAAATAATTGATCTCATAAATTAAAGCCTGAAGATACTTAAACAAATATGTCAGTACTTATTAGAAAATAAGTTCACTAAAAAGACCTGATTATGAGAATCCCAACTAAAATATTACTTATATTTTTATGGGTTTCCTCATTATGGTAGTTGTATAATTGACCCTTAGACTTGAGATTACTATACTATCTTATATGAGAATTACTATTTTTTGATGATATTTATGACCTATTCTTTTTAGAATAGCTCAGTCGGTAGTACTTAGATATAGTATGAATTATATAGAGATAATTTATTAAGTCATTAAAGGATTTGTCTCTCTAAAATAATTAAGGAGAACGTTTCAGTGTTCTTGATTAATAGTAATTTAAGAAATTCTCTGACCAGAGTGAATTGATATTTAAAAAGATGTTTTCAAATATCAATTACTAACTAGCAAGAACAAATATGATTGGATTTAAAAGAGTAGATATTAAATCCATACTTTACATCCATTTAGAACGTTAGATGATGAAAAGATCAAATTATACATCATAACCATATATGCACAAGTTAAGTCGAATATAACCATGCATGGATAGGTTATGTCAAACCACTTTGACATTTCTAATGTTTTGGTGGTTATGACATATTGTTAGACATTAATCTTGATCTATAATTATAAATTATTTAATTAGATAATTAAAGATAAATTTAAAAGTTTTTAATTTATCTAATTCCAATTATGAATTATAATTATAATCATTGTCAATATATTAGAAACCTAATGGGTCATATATAAATGAGTAGTTAAAAAGAAAAAAATCAATTTAAATTAAGTTGTTCTCAATTGTGAAGTTTGACAAACTTCAAGGATCAAACATAAGATACTTGATTTTATTAAAATTAAATTAGAATTAGAATTAGAATTTCACTTTAATTATAATTAGGAAGTTTAATTTTAAAACGAAATGTTGAACCAAGAAAGGTTTCAATTGTTATTTTGACGATAAAAAAACATAATTATTACTATTGTGTTCGTTATTTTGATGCCATGAAATATTAGGACAAAATAAGGCTATAAACTCAAAATAATAGTATATGAAGTTGAACAAGAGAAGTTGAAGTTTACAATCAATAAAATGAAGATGAAAACAAAACAAAAGAAAATCAAGACTCAACAAAGTCATCTTATATTCTGTATGATTATTTGTAAGCTCACTTTGTTAATTTGATGATCCAAAAAGCTCAACATGAATTGTAATTTAATCTTACTTCATTACATGAGTCTTTACACAAATTAAGAGGTATTGAAGCTTTTGAATTTAATATAAAAACCTCTTGATCTTTTAACTAATCTTTGGGAACATTTTAGGAAATGTTTTAATGATATTTGGATTAAACAAATTGGTTTTGATTATTTTAAGTTGTTAAAATCATGTGTTATAGGTGATGTATTGACCAATATATGTTAAAGTTGTTAAATTTGATGTATTGAAACATTAGTTGATGTATTAGTCAACCAATGTCCAATGGCTAGTGAATCTAGTGCTATAAATGCATATTGAACAACTAGTGCATTTATATAGTCATTGTAATAGCTAGTTCTTGGCTCCAACAGCTACTTTGGGTCCAAAAACACTATAAATAGATGTTTTCTCATTTGTTTTAGCATCAAGAAGTTTTTGAGTGTTGTATACACACATTTCAAAGACTTTTTCAATTACTTGAGCATCATTGTCTTACATTTGTGTGAGTAAACCATTTTGGAATTATCAAGTGAATAAGCGAGATCTTTTTGAGTTATAATACTTTTTGGGGTGTTGAATATTGTACTTATGGTGATTGATATGGAATTAAGGTTCCTCACCACCTTGGAAGAAGATTACAAGAAGAGTTCCTCTTTATCGAGAACGATTATGCAAAGGTTATTTTTCTCTTTGAAAGAAAAATATAGTGGACTTATAAAAGGATTCTTGGGAGTGGATGTAGGCAAGGCTTGTTTGTCGAGCCACTATAAATCATATTGCATTCTCTCTTCTACATCCTTTTTAAACTATCATTCAATTTTTTTAATTAATTTATATTACAAAATTCCTTTATTCATTTTAATATTGATTATTATTAGTTAAGTACATTAGTTAGAAATTTTCTTGAATTTTTTAAACACCCAATTTGGAAATTTTCTTGAATTTTTTAAACACCCAATTCAACCCCCCTTGGTTCCATTCGGAAATAACAAATAGTATTAGAGTAGGTCCATTAGAGAGAAAATAGTGAGATCCATGACTAAGAGATTTATTCCAGAGGCTTTATATTCATCTTTAAGAAAACAATAAGATCCATAGCTTGACATAGTATATTAGATGTTGTGTTTATCATCCAAAGAAGTCATTAAGGCCCACTATCTAAACTATGACTGCAGGGCAGATCATGTCACGGGAGGATTAAAACATATTTAAAGAAAAAAATCCGAATTTTTATGCAAACTTAGTTGTCTTTTAACGAAAATATATAAAAAATATCTTTCTTATTTAAAAGTTATGATTAGTCATCAAAAGGCTTCTCTAATCTTTAAATGATCTTTTTTTATTTTTTTCATTAAAGAATCAAGATTTAGACATTAGAAGCTGTCAACAGAATTAAAGAGTTCACCTAGATTTACTTTTACCATAATTTCTCTATGTTGTCTTTATATTTCATTTTCGAATATGTTCCATAACTAAACACTTTTTCTATGTCTAGATAGTGAAAACTTTAATAGTTAATTTTGTATAGAATGATATCGTTTAATTTATAATTTTTTATCTATCTTAGTTGATCATAATGTTGATTTATTCATATAAGCATATAAATATGATCTTAATTCACCTGTGGTTGATTCAAGAGAGTCTACTTGTGAAAAGAGCAAGAATTAAATAGAAGGGGTTGAACAATTACTTAAGGAAGCACTATATAATCTTCGTAGTGTTATGGTAAAAACTTTTATAGAATTTTGAAGAGTCAAATGGGTGTTAGCAATGGTAGAGATAAGCAATAAGAGAGTAGATGGTTGTACCTCAAGAAAATAGAACTTAAATATCTTGGAAATCATGCCTATCTAAAGAATATATCCAATCTAGGTTAATTAAATTGTAATGTGCTGCTAAGGTAAGTACTCATTTAAACATAGTTATTGGATTGCATTCTCTTTTGATTAATTGTCTTATCATTTATTTCCTTGGCTATTATTAAAGTTAGCTTAGGGTTTTTTTTTTATAAGTTAAAGAATTTTATTAGGCAAGATAAAAACAATAAATACAAGTGAGAATTACATTAAAGTAGCCATAGTACCTTATCTTTTAGATAATAAACCAAGATGTCGTTAATTTTAATTAAACAAAACAAAATATAACTAGTATCTAAGCTAAACTTAGCCAATTATGATTAAAAGTGTGTTATGTCTTTATTATTATTAGAGATTCCATCTTCTTGCCACGTCAGGGGTTAGTTTCAATCTTTTACCTTTTGTCATTGCCAACTCTCCAATCCTATTGAGGTTTCTCTTCGAAGCTACTAAAATATCCTAATGTTGATATCTAAAAATTCTTAAATTCCTCTCCCACTATATGGTCTTAATCACCCTTAACAAGCTATTGAGGATAGGCAACCTAATGACGTATCCTATTCCATCCATTTTCTAGAAAAAAGTGAATACATATAAGTTGCACATCCTTCCATACCCCCATTGGAATATAAGTAATCAAAGAAAGGTAATTAATAGTCTTTAGGGCAACTTGTTGGTTATTATATATAATTAGTAATTAAGGGTAATAATGTATTTTCATATATTAGGTTAAGTGTATAGGTTTTCTGTATATAACCCTTTGTAATCATATGTTTAACGTAAGTGAGTGATAAGAAATTTATCGATTCCTCAAAAATCTTCATGGTATCAGAGACACTGCTGATTGAACGTTGAGTTTACTCCCTTCTATAGTAGGTTAGTTCGAAAGAATAGGGTTCCAGTATACTGTTTTTCTGGCAAGTGTGAAGAGGTCATGTCTCGCTCCTCTCCTTTCAACACAACCATCACCGAAGCATAGCCTAGTGGAAGCTCAGCTAGTATCCAAGTTTTTGGCATAGTCTGACCTTGCGCGTGAGCACATGCGCCGCTGTTTCATTTCAGTAACTTCCTCCATTCACCGACGCGTGTAGCGCATGACGCCATCTCTAGCCACTGTCCATCTTCATTTTATGACAGCTCTGTTCGCCAGCCCTTCCTGATTTTGACCAACTATAATATAATAGTTATTTTTTCAGACGTTTTGTGAATAAATTTTGCTGTCATTTCGGAGTCATTTTTTCTATGGTTCCCTCTTCATTTCTGGGTTCCATTATATCAGACACTAAGGAAGCTTCTAAGGAGGTTGAGAAACACTATCCAATTAATGATAGCCACGATTCACTAATTAGTCTGATTAAACTAGATAGCAATAGCACTTATTTAGCCTGGTCTAGATCATGTTTGTTGTTTATTAAGGCCAGAAGGCTATTGGGTTATATTGATGAGAATAAGAAACCACCACCTGTTGTTGATCCTACCTTTAGTCAATAGGACTCTAACAATTCATTGGTTATATCTTGGCTTCTTGATTCCATGCACCCTAAGATCTCCAAACAATATTTACTACTTGAAACTGCAAAGAAGATATGGAAAGCTGCAAAAAGCACTTATTCTCGTGTGGGAAATGATGCTCGAATCTTTGAACTCTAGAACAAAATTCATGGCACAAAGCAAGGTGACCTTACTATTTTAGGTTACTTTTCTAAACTAGGTAGTTTATGGTAGGAACTAGATTATTATTAAGATTTTTAAGCCAAGTTTGTTCGTACTTATTCAAAATATGCTTAAAATGGAGCGAGACTATGACTTTTTGGTTGGTTTGAATCCAAAATTTGATCAGTTAAGAGTTCAAGTTATTGGTATATCTACTTTTCTCTTGCTTGAGGGGGCACACTATTGTCAAGTTAAAGAAATGTCATGCTTTATACTGCAATAGTTGATAATTCAAGCTTAATAGCCCATATTACTCATAAGTAGTCGAAGGATGTTACTTCTAATAAAGATCATTTGCATTGTGATAATTGTGGAGAGACATGACACACAAAAAAGACTTGCTAGAAGTTGCATAGGAGACCAACTGGGGGCCGAGCGGGGAAATTAGCTAACTCCACAAGGACTCAAACAAATTTGCTAGAAACTGTAGAATCATCCAAGGAGTCTGCTTCAGTTGATATTCTCTCTTCTTATGAAATTCAGCATTTCAGGCATCTCTTGTCACAACTTAACTCTTCCTTTTGTCAAGTCAGGTAACACTTTTGGTCAACTTGACTCATGGATTATTGATTCTAATGTGAATAGACATGTGAAAAGCATTTCTAAAGGCTTTCTTTACTTCTCCCTTTGTCTAAAAGGGGATAGTGTCAAGGTGACTGATGGATCTTTAACTCTTATTTCAGGGGTAGTTTCCATTGTTTATACTCCTAATATTAAACTATGTTCTTTTCTTCATGTTCCTCAATTCCTTGTCAATCTTTTATCTATCAGTGCTATCACCAAAGCTCTAAACTGTAAGGTTGAATTTTTTCCTGATTATTGTATCTTTCAAGACCTTCAAACAGGGAAGAGGATTGGTAGTGGTAGAGAGCATAATAACTTATACATAATGGAAGACAGTCTAAGCTTGGACACATTTTTGGGGAATATTAGGATGTTAAC
>JAOTAY010020277.1:0-13003 GCA_025629805.1 Erythroxylum baracoense
GGAGGATTTAATCACTGATGTCATACTATATTGATTGAGCTGGGTCCTCTTCTGTTTAGTTCTTCGGAAGTGTAATTAAGTTTGGGTCCTCTTTTGTTATCTTTGTAAAGGATTGTATATAGTTTTAACACTATAGCTTTATAATACCATTTTAAATTTTCAAAAAAAAAAAACGGATAAAGGATGGGATAGATGAATAAAATTTTTCTTCAATGCTGTCTCTACAAGAAGAAGCATCGATAGAATTTTCGTTTAAAAGCTAATTCTAGTGAAATGATCTGTAGACAAGAAGAGATAAGAACGGAAAATGTGAACTTTTTCAAAAAACTTTTGGAAGCTGAAGGGAACTCAAGAACATCTATGGAGGATCTAAAGCTTTTTATCCCTTTCAGGATACCCGAGGGAGAAGCTATTAATTTAATAAGACCAATCACTGACAATGAAATAGAGATTGTGGTTTTCAACATGAATGGATCTAAGGCTCTTGGACCGGCCTTAATGGGAACTTCTACCACTAAACTTAGGAAAAGATAGGAAAAATTATCAAGAAAGATGTGCATGAATTCTTCAAGAAAGGCGTATTGCCGAAAGAGATTAATAAAACTTTCTTGTGCCTAATCTCCAAAGTCCCTAATCATGCTTCGTTAAGTGAATATAGGCCTATTTCTTACACTAATTTCATTTACATGATCATTTCTAAAGTGTTAGAAAATAGGCTGAAAATAGTCCTGAAATTTATATTTAATGAGAAGCAAGGAGCTTTCTTAAGCAATAGACATATTGGAGAGAATATTATAATCATGTAGGAGCTTATGAAAGGCTACACAAGGAGAAATTCTCCACAGAACTTTGTTATCAAGGTGGATCTCCATAAAGCGTTCAATAGTGTCAACTAGAATTTCATTTTATAGGCACTTGAAGTTTTCCCGAATGTTTATAAACTGGATTTGAGCTTGCCTCTCATCACTACTTCCTTTGACATATTGATAAATGGGAATCTTACTAAAATTTTCAAGGGATCTAAAAGACTTAGGCAAGGAGATCCTCTCTTCCCCTACCTATTCATAATCTGCATGGAGTTTCTCACACTCTTATTGAAGCACAATGTCTTCACAACCCCAAATTTCAAGTATCACTCTAAATGTAAGCTAGTATCTCTAACAAGCTTATGTTTTATAGATGATCTTATATTGCTAAGCAAAGTTGATGCTCACTCAATATCTATACTGATGAGTACCTTACAAAGAGTTAAAGAGCTCTCTGGTCTAAGAATTAAGCTCCAAAAGCGCTTCTTCATCTTGTCAAAAATTGTTTTACACCTCTCAGATGAAATGTCTCAAATTATTGGTATGGCAAAACAAAACCCTCCTCTACAATATTTGGGACATCCAATCTCATCCAGAAGGCTTAGATATAGAGAGTGTTTTTCTCTAATACAAAAAATCTAGAAAAGACTGGGTTCGTGGATCAATAGGACTCTTTCATATGTTGGGAAACTCCAACTATTGAAATTCGTCATCTTTGCTATGCAAACATACTAGTGCTCCCAAATTTTCTTACCAAAAAGTCTTATTAAAACTGTGGACAGAATGATGAAGCAATTCCTTTGGGGAAAAGTGGGAGGTGAAGATGGAGTTGTAAAAGTGAGCTGGAAGGATATCTGTCAACCAAAGGAAGTAGGAGGGTTGGGATTGGAGACAATAAATAGTAGCAATAGAATTTTAATGCTAAAAAGGATTTGAAGAATCTTAGGTGAGAAAAAATCATTGTGGATCAAATGGATTCACATCTATATTCTGAAGGGGAATAGTCTTTGGGCTCTGAATCCTAAAGATACCTACTCATGGTTCTTCAATCCAATACTGAAATTGAGGTAAATGGTTTAAAAATAGGTAACTTGTGAAATAAGGACAGGAACTCTGGCATCTGTTTGGTTTGATAATTGGCGTGGTCGGGGAGCTCTTACCCATAATCAACAGGCTAGGACTTCACTCTTCAAGTTCTCAAGGAAAGCTAAAGTGCAAGAGATGATAGAGAATCAAAACTGGTCTCTATCTCCAGAATTGATGAGGAATTTGTCGATTCCCTAATATACAAACACTAATGATGAAGACATTTATCTCTGGCATGAACTACCTGAGACAAAATTAACAAACAGGAAATCTAAGGAATTGATGTTTAGGACTGGTACAAAAGTAGAGAGGAGCATATTGGTTCAGAGCAAAAGCCTAAATTCTAATGTCAGCTTCTTGCTTTTGTTAGCAATGTTAAATAGGCTTAGCACAATGGATAGATTAAAATTCCTATCCATCCCTAAAGTTCGTGTTCTTTGCAATCTTGAGGATGAAAGTAGGGATCATTTGCTTTCCAATTGCAATATCTCTAACATTTTATGGCAAAGGGTCTCTTCACTAATGTCAATAGAGTCTCAACCAAAGCAGACACGTAGACATTATACATAGGATACTACATATGCCAAGCTCCAAGCAAGACAGGGAAGTATACAAGAGATTTGGATGGAAAGAAGTTCCAGAAGATTTGCAGGTAAGTCCAGAAGCTTATCTACTCTTAGAGAGCTAACAAAAGCAAGTATATATGGGGGAGAAATTTATCAATTAACATCAATAGATGGCAAAGAAATGTAGCAAAAGAAAGGTGACTTCTCGGAGAATCTAATACTTTTAAAACTTTGTAAATTAATGCATTTCAGGTCTGTGTTATCATTCTGTCTCCTAATTCTTTCAACTGAAATGTAGGGACTACTGGCTATGTGGTGTATTTGAAGATGTATTCTTATGAGTGACTTCCAGTAACTGATATATTTATTTATTAAATTTACTTTCTCAAGAAAAGGAACAACGATTGTCACCTTCGGACAATTGTTTGTCAGGAAACATAAACCAAATGAGACCTGTCAAGAGACAACTATTGTCACCTTTAGAAACTTGTTTGTCTTGTCCACTTAGGTAGTTGAATAAATAACTTGGATCATTCTAAAGAAAACGCCGCCATTTTAGGCACTTTATCAACAACCATAAATGTAGTTATCACTGACAAATTGATCTTAAAATTCCAAGTAAGTCATCTTGAAAAGTAAACGGAAGCTACATGTGTAGTTACTATCTAACGCCATCATGGAGGGTCACTACTTGTCATCGGTCAATGGCCTGATTTCCCGATTCAGTAATACAGAGTCTTCCAATATCCTCCGGTGACCTGCATAATCTCTGATGGATTCATTTCAATGTTCACTATTAAAGCAGCAGAAGAGTTGAGACTTCCTATTTCAATTTTCTTCACTCTCTCTGCATGTTGCTTCATGGGCTTTCGTCAAATTCGTGCAGTCAAAGAAAGAGGATTGATAACCCCAAAAGGTATATAAATTATAGGTTTTTTACAAATATGACAAATATTATTCTGATCTGAATGTTTCTTCAACTTGTATCTTTTGAAATTTAAATTGGATTAGAACGAAGTCGATCCAAAAGACTTAAACCTTTTAAAAAATTGATCATTCTCATTTTTATATGCTATTGTTAAATGTTATATCTTTTCGACATAAGATTTATTATCCTAATACTCCCCTTTACTTGCAACTTTTTTTTGAGTTTGTCAAGTGAACTATTAGGGGTTTTCGAGTTCTAGGATCTTTGCTGGGCCATTAGACCTTATAGGTTCTGATACTATTTTAAAATTTAAGTTGTGTTGAGAATAAGGTCGATAAAAAAAATTTAAACTTTTAAAAAGATTACTCATTCTCAATTTTATATGTTATTGTTAGATATTGTATCTTTTCGACATGAAATTTATTATCCCAACGGTGTCCACTCGTGCAGCGCCTCTTTATTGTGTTAATTTGCAGATGAAAATTTTTGAACGAATGGCTATTTGGACCAAGTCGTAGATTTCATTCCAGGAATGAAGAACTTTCGTATGTGAGATTTGGGAACAATATTTGATACAGTCAGTGGTGATGATTGTTAAATTTGCGATAGGCCTACGGATTCATACGAGAACAAAAGTTAAACCACTCACAAGTTCAAGTAAGGTTCGTAAAATCAATCGCAATAAGTAGAGTATCATCAAGGTATTATCAACACAAACAATTCTTATCAGGGTTAGATTTTTGGTTAAGGTAAAATGGGCCCGCTCTTAGAGCAAATAATGCTACTGGCCTAATCCTTCCGAGGAGCTTAAATGATGGGCCTTTTTAAGGAGTTTAGATCCTCTATTTAAGACTACTCTGTCTAATTAAAAAACCTTGTTATTTTCGCTTAAAAATTTTAACCTAATCATTCATGAAGCCACTCTCACTGTAAGTCACGACCGTGCATAATTATAGGTTTTTTATTTTTATTTTAATTATATTACTATTATTTTAATAAAAATTAAATTAAATTAAATTAAAATTAAATTATAATTATAATTATGTTATTATTAATTTTATAAAAAATTAAATTAAAAAGAAAAACTTATGCACGGGTGTGACACTTAAGTCACGTCTATGACAAAATTTTGTTTGTTTGTTTATTTTTATTTTAAAATTTTTAAATAAAATTAAAATTAAAATGATAAAAATAAAAAAACAAAATTTGTCTCAAATTTTTATTTATTTTAATTTTAATTTTTAAATAAAATTTTTAAGATAAAAAATTAAAATTTAAAACTTGATTAATTTATTTAAATTGTTTAATTAATTTATAAGTTATAGAAAAATATTAAATTAAATTAAAAAATCGACTAATGTTATTATTATTATTATTATTATATTAGCGCTCATGCATATTAATACAATATTAAACATCTTGTATATTTACGATAAAGTTTTTAAATTGTTTAATTGAGTTATAAATTATAGAATTTTATACATAAATAGCTAATTTTATTAAACATCTTTAATATACAGCTGATATTATCTGCTGTCAATTAAAATAAGTTATTGAAACCAAAACAAATTATTCGGCATATATAATATATTGTATAATTCATTTGCATTTCACAAGCATTCTATTTAAAAAAAACTTTATCGTAAATATACAAGATGTTTAATATTGTATTAATACGCATGAGTGCTAATATAATAATAATAATAATAATAATAACATTGATCGATTTTTTAATTTAATTTAATATTTTTCTATAACTTATAAATTAATTAAACAATTTTAATAAATTAATAAAATTTTAAAATTTAAATTGTTATCTTAAAAATTTTATTTAAAAAATTAAAATTAAAAATAATAAAAACAAAAATTGACACAAATTTTGTTTTTTATTTTTATCATTTTAATTTTATTTTTATTTTAAAATAAAAATAAAAAACAAACAAAATTTTGTGTCAGGCGTGCACAAGTTTTTTTTAATTTTAATTTTTATAAAATTAATAAAAACATAATTAAAATTTAATTTACTTTAATTTTTATTAAAGTAATAGTAGTATAATTAAAATAAAAAATAAAAATGAAAAAATGAAAAAAGCCTACTCTTATGCACGGAAGTGAATGAGTAGCTTAAAATTTTTAAGCAAAAACTTACAACGTGTCTTAATTAGATAAGTAATGTAGAATAGTTTTGGATGGAGGATCTGGACGCCCTTTTAAGGTAAACAGTAAGTTAAGATCTTCAGCTACGGACCTACACGAGGCGAAAAATTAGACTAAATTTATGTGTTAGTTTCTTTTTCCTCTTTCTATGAGGTGGGATTGTATTATGATACCTTGTACCGCGTCAAGGTATACTCAACAAAGACATCACTCAAAGCTCCTGCAGCCATTTTTCACACTTTTGACGCTTAGAGCCTGAAATTTTGGATACTCTATCCTCTATGCATCGGTCTGTCCATTTCATTGGTCCTCTTGAGTTGCATCTCAATCAAATTCAGGAAAGTGCTTTAAGCTCAATTGGATTTAATCTCTGGAAAGAAGAACCTGAGTGCCTCCGATGGCTTGATTCGAGAGAACCCAACTCAGTGCTTTACGTAAACTTTGGCAGCATAACACTGCTGACAAGAGAACTGGTTGAACTAGGAATGGGACTGGCCTAAAGCAACCGCCCATTTCAATGGATAATAAGGCCTGACATGGTGGTTGGTGATTCTCCAATATTGCCTCCAGAGTTTATTGAAGAAGTAAGAGAAAGGAGCTTCATTGCTAGTTGGTGCCCAAAAGAGGAAGTCCTCAACCACCCATCAGTCGGAGGTTTCCTGACACAGTGGATGGAAATTAACGATTGAGAGCATATCTGCAGGCGTGCCAATGCTTTGTTGGCCGTTCATTGGCGACCAAACCTACCAACTGTAGGTATACATGCACGGAATGGAGGATTGGTATGGAGAT
Organism: Erythroxylum baracoense; assembly: GCA_025629805.1. Taxonomy (NCBI): domain Eukaryota; kingdom Viridiplantae; phylum Streptophyta; class Magnoliopsida; order Malpighiales; family Erythroxylaceae; genus Erythroxylum; species Erythroxylum baracoense. Next base: position 6,336 of record JAOTAY010020277.1, read on the forward strand.
CGAGAATATGAAGAGAGATGGTTTGGCATGAGCTTGTAATAGAATTAAAGAAGGTAGAGAAAGGTAAGAAGCCAAAGAACAGGGTGATCGTGTGGAAAAAGTTGGCAGAAGAGGCCACTGGTCTGAATGGGTCGCCCATTAATTTAGAGAAGTTGCGCATAAAATTTTATGAGTTAAATTGGTATTATATTATCATAAAATTAATTAAATATTAAAATTTAAAATATAATTAAAAAAGATTATTTTGTAATTTAAAATTCAATTAACAAATTATTTTAAAAATTAGTTAATTTATAGGAAGGTGGAAATCAATAGGATAGCATGTCAATTTCCATAACTTTTAAATAGTGATTATGAAAGTGAAAGAGAAGAAATTTTTTAAGAAGAAATGGCAAGACAACGGAAGTTAAAGGACTTATCTTTCACTGAAAACTATTTGTCGAACTCTCAGCTTTTGAAAATTAGCAAAGGCTTAATGACATGACTATGGTGGTTTTAATCCGAACTTTATTGCAACAAATTTTCATCAGGAACAACCTTGTTTTTAGATGCTACAGGAGTGAACTGTGGTTCCAATTACAACATACATAAGCAAACCTTACACACTTGAATCTTAGTATAGTTTGAATAAAAAATGGACTTTGACTATTGTTGTGAAGGAATCATTGTCATCCTAACAGAGAAGAACCTCGTTTACGAACTTGTCCAAATTAACCCTAGACGAACCATTTGGACCTGTGGCTTTTTCTGCCAGTTTCTTCCACTCCATGACCTTGTTCTTCAATTTCTTACCTCTCTCTCCTTCCATTAGTTCTCTTACAAGATTCTCAACTTCATCTCTTTCCACATCGTTATCCATCTCCATGCCAATCCCCCACTCCTTGCACGCAAATCTACAGTTTGTTGTTTGATCAGCGAAGAAAGGCCAACAAAGCATTGGAACTCCAGCTGACAAGCTCTCAAGAGTAGAATTCCAACCACAATGTGTTAAAAACCCTCCAGTTGAAGGATGGTTAAGGACTTCTTCTTGTGGACACCAACTTGCTATAAAGCCTCTTCCTTCACTTAGTTCTGTAAATTCTTTTGGCAAAATCGCCGAGCCACCAGTAACCAAGTCAGGCCTAACTATCCATAGAAAATGTTGTTTGCTGTTGGCTAGTCCCATCCCGAATTCTAGTAGTTGTTGCTCAGTAAGCACTGCAAGGCTACCAAAGTTGACATATATCACTGAGTTTGGAGCCTTGGAGTCCAGCCATGCTAGACACTGTGTTTCTTCTTTCCAGAAATTGTGTTTAACTGATTTCATAGATGGTTCTTTAACCTGACTGAGAAGCAACTGCAATGGACCAATAGAGTAAACACGAGGGTACTCCAAAAAGAGACCATCCAGCACATCCTGTTCCAATGCGTTGAACGTATGCACAAGAATTGCAGAAGCTTTGACAGCTTTCTCAGTACATTCCGTTGTGAGGTTCAAAAAGAATTCATTCGGATCTGTAGTTCGAACAAAGCTTGAGAAATCCCTCAGCCTGATGCCTTTCATTCCTGGAATTCCCTCCACAATGTTTTCCAAATAACCATTTGTTAAACAGCTCTCGTCTACAAACACAAATAAAGCCTCGATCATTTCAAAGAGACACGTACAGTCTAAATCATGAAATATTATGCAAAGTTTAGATCTTAAAATTTGAGCAGAGGGTTTTCTAATTTCTCCATCAATGAATTGAAAAGAAAGAGATACCTTTGAGTGGTATTAGACCTTTGTCCATGAGATGGCGGCCATGCTTAACTCCCATTAGGCCACAGGCAGAAAGGGTGAAGAACATTACCAGGGGGATCTTAAGCTCTTCGGCAGCTGTAATTGTGAATGGCATGAAACTATCTGCAACGATGCAAGTTACCGGAGGGACATTTGATGATTCATGACTGTTATTCAGCTTGTCAAGAAGTTGAAGAAATGGAGCCAATAAGTTCTTTGCAGTCGCCTCAAAAAGACCACGCATGTCTTGTGAAGCATCGGGGTCTGAAGGAGGCAGACCATCAGGAATGGTTTCAAATCGGAAATCTGTAGAGCCGTCAAGAGAATTTGACCCTTCTGCTCTAAGGAAACGTTGATGATTGAACTCAGTGTTCACAAAAGTTATGTGGAACCCTTTGTAGTGAAGAAGCTTAGCTAACTTAAGCATCTGTTTTATGTGGCTTTGAAATGGAAATGGGATAAGAACAGCATGAGGTTTAAAGGAAGCCATAAATCTTCTCTATATTATCGCAGAGCTTCTCTAACTCTTTATAGAGTAAGTGACACAGTGCTGAGAAGGTTTCCAACGATGGATGACAACTTATAATTCTTCAAGTGCCATTATCCTGTGCCAAAATTTTCTTTAACGTGTCTGCTCCCTTTTCTTATGCGCTCTTGGAACACTTTCGTCTTGAGCTGTAATTGTGGATTTTGAAGTTTCAAAATGTTACATTGAATCATGAAACGGGACCAACTTGATATCTTTCATAGTCTATGATAGCTTTTGAATAATATTGACTGCAATTTGCTGACTGATATATTTTAGGTACTTGGATTGTTTCTTCTTTATTGAGAGAGATTATTCTATATTTTTAAAAATATAATCTTCAGTTATTCTTAATAATTCTTATTATTAAAATTCAATCGATTTATTAATTAATTGATTAATTTTTGTAAATAATTAATTTAGGAATCTTAATATTCAAGAACAAAGAAATTATTAAAAAATTATCATTCAATTTTAATCTGAATTATTAGAATTATTATTAATTGATTATACATAAATAGATATTGATATTTTAATAAAATATTTTATGTTTACTTATTTTATAATTGTTTTCTTATTTATTTTATATTTGGAACCTTTAAATTTTAAGTTAATATTTCATCTAAGTTTTTAAACATTAATTAATTATATGTAAAGAGGAAGGTTTATGTATGTCCGATTTTATATTTACTATGAGGGTGTGTGGAATGGCTTGACACGATATATTATGTACTTTCTAATGTTACTTTTTCGTATCCAAAAGGTCTACGCAATGTAAAGGTTTGGCGTTTAACACATTATTACTACTATTACTTTAATAAATCATTTCTTAGTATGTGAGTAGTAGTATTGGTGCGTTGTGCAAGATGAAGAATTGTCATAAGATTCTATAGATGATATGATTAGCTTAATTATAGTGGCGGCTAGTTGATCCTAGACGGATTAGGAATGATTTTTGATGGAGTCTTGAACATGGGAATTACGTAAGTAATTTGTTCTACGTGTGTGAAGGTAAGAGGAAAAAGTTGAAACGCAATATTGATTTTATATAAAGATTTACTTCAACTTAATTCGTTTTTCTTTTGGAATTAATGAATATGATTAATCTCATATAAATGACTTGTGAAAAAAATATGATATTAGGTCGTGTCAGGAAAACTCGTTTTTGCTAAATTTTGAAGAATTGTAAACATAATACCAAAACTTTTCAAATCTATTTGAGTAATAAGAATAAGAAAATACCAACAACAATTTGTTAACAATAACAACAAATCAAACACTAATAAAGAGACTGTAATTTTTAAAGTGAAAAACCTCTTCAAATTAAGGGTAAAAATTATGAACCTTCCGCTCAAAAATAGTTCTACTAAATTAAAACATGTATAAATATCTTCTTTTCAAAGGCACAAATTTAGCGTTAACAAGAGAATAAGCAACTATACAAGATAATATTGTTAGTAACATAAAAAAACGTCAATGTTCCGAAGTTTGATCTGAACATTCAGAGCTTCAAATGAAAAACTGAACGTTCAGAATGGAAAGGACTGTTTGAAGATAATACTCCTAAATTTTCAGCTTAATCCAACGATAGATGTGAGTGGATCGAGAAGAAAAGTTAATCTAGTCGTCTAGAACGTTAGTTATTTCTCTGCTCTCTCTTCCTTCTGTTTTTTCTGCTTTTTTGCGTCGACTCTAACAGTCGAAGAAGAAGCTAATATGTGAAAGATAAAAAAAACGAGAAAAAGTCACGGAAAGGAACAAGAGATGGGTCATATCACAGCCCAAAAGTTACGGAAAATGTTTCATATCCTTGGGAATAACCATAGGATGTACATAACCCATACATGTCTTTGGACAAGGATCTCATTAATGGAATCTCCAAGTGCCAATATAGCATGGAAAGTATACATCCTCCGCAATCACAGGGATCACGTCAATCATTAAGCCTCAACCTTGTATAATATTATCAAAATTTCTATGACTAAAAGGAAAATTTAATTAAATATTGATAATGAAATGAGAAACTAACCACATTTGGAAAGATTCACGGAAGAAATCATAAGTTAATAATTTGTAGAGGAAGGGATCCTAAATTTTATATCCTAAACTTTAAAAATTAAACCCTAAACACAATAAATAAATGAAGACTTCTCATAACTCAACTTGATTATTAATTTCTTTATCATTAATTTTGAAACTTTTGATTTTGTCCACTAATGTAAGTATTGTACATTCAATACTTACATTATTAAGTCGACGGAGTGGCTGCACGCCTTCCCGCAAACACTTAATTACCATCTACCTTTCCTTGGTTCTGACCATCGACCTATGTGGCTTCGACTTACTCAGCCGATTTCTCGCTCAATAGGATCCCCAAGTTTTAGATTTCAAAACGCGTGGCTAACTCATCCAGATTTTGAAAAGGTGGTAACGGAGCATTGGAATTCGGACGAGGCGTCGTTAGGTGAGTCTCTTACCAATCTGTCTCTCGAATTCAGGAAATTGAATCAGTCAGACTTTGGGAATATTTTTCATTGGAAGAAACTCCTGTTAGCACGATTACAGGGCATTCAACGAGCCATGACTGACAACAATATGGAGCCCTTGTTAGCTTTGGAGGAACAGTTGAGTGGGGAGCTGATGTAGGTGCTGAGTGAATAAGAAATTTATTGGCATCAGAAAGCAAGGCGTGAGTGGATATCGAAGGGTGACAGGAATACCAAATATTACCACACTCCAACCATTTCTAAATGCAAGAAAATGAAGATCGAGAGGCTCCAGGACGCACAGGGGGTTGTACTAACAGACCAAGGACAACTGAGCCGGTTAGTCAGAGACTATTTTGTTCAACTCTACTCTCTAGAGCCTAATCATATGTACAGCTTCCCGCTATCTGGAACCTTCCCCTCTCTTTCCGAGGACAATCTTCGTGATTTAGCCCAACCAATCCATCCCATTGAAATAAAAAATGCAGTATTTGGCATGAACCCGAATAAGGCCCTTGGGGTTGATGGCTACAATGTACTATTCTTTCAAAAGGAATGGGGGCGGGTAGGACCAAGAGTAACAGAGTATATCCGGTCAGCTTTCAGACAGGAAAGGTGGGACAAGGATCTTAATCAGACCATCCTGATTCTTATCCCTAAAAACCCATCTCTGTCTAATCTCACCCAGTTCCGGCTAGTTAGTCTTTGTAACGTGACTTATAAGATTCTCTCAAAAGTCATTGTTAATCGATTGAAGCACCACCTAGGCTTCTTAGTAAAGGAGAACCAATGCAGTTTTATCCCGAGCCGTCATATAACCGATAATATCATCATAGCCCAGGAAGCCATCCATTCGATGAGAAAGAAGAAAGGAAGGAAGGGTTATTTCGCGATCAAAGTGGACCTGGAAAAAGCTTATGACCAGATCCGATAGGACTTTATCCATAACACATTAGTAGATATCAGATTTCTGGATCCACTGATCTGGGTCATTATGCAGTATGTTACGACTGTGTCCATGCAGATAGCTTGGCAGGGGACTTTATTAGATCCCTTCAACCCATCTAAAGGGATCAGACAAGGCGATCCACTCTCGCCATACCTGTTCGTCCTGTGCATGGAACATCTAGGCCATATTATATCGAGAGAAGTGGAACAAGGTCGCTACAGGGCCCCCCATATCTCACCTTTTCTTTGCAGATGACCTGGTACTCTTCGCGGAAGCTACGGCCGAACAGATGCAAGTTATTGCATAGACACTAGAGGTGTTCTGTAAGGCTTTGGGGCAGAAGGTTAACAAGGACAAAATGAAAAAAAATTTCTCCAAGAACGTTTCCTCGGAAATGGCCAGACGCCTCAGTCAAGCATTGCACATTTTAAGCACGAACAATCTGGGCAAATACCTCGGAGTGCCTTTGATCCATGAGCGTTCCACGAGTAACACTTATCAGCATATCCTAGATAATGCTCAACAGAAACTAACAGGATGGCGTGCCAAGAATTTGTCGTTAGCTGGACGGGTCACTTTAACCCAGTTTGTGATCTCAGCCCTCCCTATTTTCACGATGCAAACAGCTCGCCTGCCGCGTAGACTGTGTGATGATTTGGAGCGCCTCTTGCGAAATTTTATATGGGGTTCCACTGATGAGCAAAAGAAAATGTCCCTGTGTTGGATCCCGCTTTTAGGATTTTTATATTTTTATATTTTATTTATTTTAATAAATTATTATGCATGAAAATAAATTAGAATTTATAAATTTGGGATTTTTGGAGTCTAATAAGGTATCTTTTGAATTTTATATGGTGATACGAATTAAAAGTAAGTGAAGGAGTTAATAGGAATTTCCTAATAAAAGAAGGGGTAAATTGGTAAAAACACAAGAAAGTTGTCTTAAAT
>JAOTAY010020278.1:0-12997 GCA_025629805.1 Erythroxylum baracoense
GGGGTATATGATGAAGACAAAGAGGGATTCCAATGCCTTACCGTATGGCATGATGTTAACAAGAATCTTTAGAGATTTTGGAATTCTTCTTGACTGAGGAAACAGGATGAAAATGAATATCCAAAGCATTATTAATACGTCTACTATAAGTAGAATGGGATTGAAAACTGAAGAAAAGTAGGAGACAACTTCTATGGCAAAAGCATAGACTGAGGGAGAGTGTACTGTTAGACGTAGTGTAAGTGGAAATGTTACTCCCACAGAGAAGAAGAAACCTCAATCCTCAGGAAGAATGGCTATAGAAGAAAAGAAGGATAAATCGTCTGAGGTAGGAGTTAAAGATAAGATGATTTTACAAAAAGAAGAAAGCCAGGTGCATCTATCTAAAAAACAAGTGTTGCTAAAAAGAAAAGGAGAGACACTTGATGTTGAGCAAGTTAATAAATAAAGAAGATCACCAAAGTTACTAACTCTTCGACAAAAAGAGTAGAAGAGAGGAAAAGAATTTATTCCTGGTGAAGATTCTGAGAAGGTAGGAAAAGCACCACAAGCTACTAGGTCTTTAGTCTCAATTTTGCAACAACAGCAGCCAAAGTCAACAAAAGAGACAGAGATTAAGAAGAAGTTGGATTTTGAAAAGAAGAGACCCCAATCAAAACCACCTGCTAGACTGGTAGAAGAAAATAAGAAGTTGAAGACTAGTCAGAAAGAGATTACTTCAACTGGGAGCCAACAAAAAGAAAAATCAGTTGAACACAGAGTGGTATCTCATAGTCCTATCAGAAAAAAGGACTTGAAAATGAAGGTGATAGAAGAAATTGTACCTGTCAAAAGCAGAAGTTCAATCATAATAAGAGAACCTGTGAAAAGGCTAATCAAGGTATAAGTTGAACCTATCCTGGTCAATAATCGGTCTATACATCTTCTAAATCATGAAGAAAGGAGATTATATGGGATTCTGAGAGATGGAAAATCAGAACCGTATCTGTTGAAGATGACAAAGGATCGATATACAATCTACCCAGCTACAGGTAGAACATTGATCAAGATTGTACCTGATGTGCAACCTAGAGCTTCAAACATTGTACGCAATGTAGAAAAAGGGAAACAGAAGATGTACCCTGATGGAAAAATAGGTGACCTTACAGATGAGCAAATACAAGAAGCTGTGAGAAACGTAGATGATGCATGCAATGTAGAACAATCAAGAGGAATATATGTTTCACACCACATTTCAAAAGCATCAGGAAGTCATTGTGGACGCTTCACCACAGACGCAACTTCTCAGGTAGTGGGAAGGGTGACTAAAGGACGGTTCAGAATTATCATGGTCGAAGGTATTAGTTTCAACTTAAAAACTCTTGTGAACCTAATTATCCACCTTAGACCTTTGAGTTCTATACCATCAATTAAAGATGTCCTTCACCTTTTTAGCAAACCAATACCAAAACTACCAAAACCTAATGACCTTGATCTCCCTGAAGGAAAACAATTGTTCAAACCTTCTGTCTTGAAAATCATTGAATTAGATGTTTTACCTTTAGAAACACATGCTGAAACGAACTTCTATCCATCAAGTGCACCTCAACGAGTTCCTATAATTGCAATGGAAGAAGTTAGTCACTCTCAGCAGAGGAGTCAGGAAGCCTTAGTGAAGGAGATTAAAGAAATTCATACTAAGGTTGATGATTTGAGGGACTTCGTTGGTGATCTACATGAGGAAGTAGCTTATCTTCGGGTGACAGTAGAAGAAGACCTCAAATTGATCAGAACTGACATGCAATGTATGTTTTCTGAAATCATGCAGCATCTGAGAAAATCTTTTTGATTAATAACAAATAGGGGGAGAATAACAAAAGAAAGGGGGAGAAAAGTAAAAGGAAGAATAAATAAGAAAAGAATAGGGGGAGAAGAACAGAAGAAAGGGGTAGAAAAGTAAAAACAAAAACAGAAGCAGAAGCTGAAGAAAGAAAAGCAGAAGAAAGAAGAGAAGAACAGATATAAGAAAAGAAGATAGCATATGTGTATATTTCTTAATGTCTTCTTATTTATTATCTGAATAAAAATAGTTCATTCACTTTTATCTTTCTAAATTATGATTATTTGTTATCATAAAAAAGGGGGAGATTGTTAAGTCAGAAGGACTTTACGATGATTAATTTTGATGACAATCAAATAATAATAATGTTACAAATAAATGAACTAGTTTGATGAGTGTGTTAAGTGTGCAGAAGAAAAACACAGAAGAAACAATACACAGAAGAAGTAGAAGACAGAAGAAGTAGAAACACAGAAGAAAGCGAAACACAGAAGAAAGTGAAACACAGAAGAAGTAAGACACAGAAGAAGCGCAAAAGCACAGAAGAAGTAGAAACACAGAGGAAGCGAAACACAGAAGAAAGCGAAACACAAAAGAAACAAAACACAGATGAAGTGGAGAGCACAGAAGAAACAAAACATAGACGAAGTGGAGATACAGAAGAAACAAAGCACAGACGAAGCGGAGATACAGAAGAAACAAAACACAGACGAAGCGGAGATACAGAAGAAACAAAACAAAGAAGAAGAAAACACAGACGATACAAAGCAGAAGAAACACTGGTACGTCGAGCAGTTAGTTAGTTGGAGTTAGTTACAGAACTCAACTAAATAACAGTTATCATGATTTAAGATTCAAGAAGTAGTTATCAAGAATCAAGAAGCAGTTGGAGACTTAGACTATAAATACGAGTCCCAGTCGAAGATTGAATAACTTTTACAATTTTACAACTGTTCTAAAAACTTTTGATCTTACATATTTTAAGCGTTCAAGTGTATATTTAGAAAAGAAAAACTCTGTAGTGCAATACTAGAGAGCTAAACTTACTGTAACAATAGGTCACGATATCTTTCTAGTGAAAGAAAGAAAAGGCTAAGAGCCTGGAGAGGCTAAGATAGCTGAAAGAATACTTGGTGTAAGAGACCTGAAGAGGGTCTAAAGGGAAAAAGAATACTTGTAAATTTGTTGAAGTATAGTGAATACTCAGACGAATTCTGAGGACTCGATGTAGCCCACAGTTTGGGGTAAACTAGTATAAAATCGCAGTGTCTATCTTCTATCCCTCAACTTATTCTATTTTTTTCTTAAACAACTATATAGAAGTTATTTGCGATTTAACTCATAACAATTTTCATATAACGTTTGTGATACTCTTTTAACAAGTTAGAGAAGTTCTTATCAGAAATACTAAGAATTTTGTATTCACAAAAAGATTACACAATTCAACCCCCCTTCTTATGTATTTTGTCTATTATAAGTAATTTCTATATTAACGTGTGATTTACTTCAAACATAAACATACAAAATTATCAAAAAAAATAGATCCATCGATTTCTTCAAAATGGAGCACATTTGATGATTATTTGAAATTTTATTAAACATTTTTAATAAATTCTGAAAAAATTACATAGGAGTAAAAACATATAAATATGTTTACAAAAAAGTTTCGGAATCAAATTCTATAAAAGACATGTTAAACCTCATGAGTTTAGCCAACCATCAACATATGTTCAGTAGAAAATAGTTTTCCAGCATATTGTTAGAAATTCGACAGTAAATATTTCAATCACATTAAAATCAATTTTCAATCACTAAAACCATCTAAAAACATGTCATTAGCAGGTCAGTGAAAGAAAATCGTGAAAATAAATTTTCATAATTTAATTTTGAATTGTCTAAGAGCAGACCCACAACTGTCACAACCATACAATCCTATTGCACATGTAATAAAAACTACATTTAATAGGCACAAGATGGCTCTGATACCACTGTACAGTTTCAATTATGCATCACATGCATAAAAAATAAGAACATACATAGTGGAAAATAAAACAAAACCTAGAAAATACAGAATCAAACATGTGCCATTAGATGGAGTAAAAAAAAAGAACTTACGATGTTTACCTTACTAACTCCTTTGGTCTTCATTGTCTTCACCTCTTCGGGTTGTCGTAAACCACAAAGAACAAAGGAGGACATCTATAATGATATCCACATGAACAGAAAAGTCTAAAACCTCTTAGGAAGAATGGTTAGAACACACACAAAGGTGCTAGCTTTGATGTATGTTCTTAAGAGAATAGTTTAGAGAATAAGTGTGTGCAAAGTCAACTCTTCACATTTCTGACTAGTTTTCTTACAATAATATGAACCAAAATGAGTGAGTTTCTACCAACTTTTGGTCTCCTCTAATACCCATCATGAGTGGAGGAATAATGGGAATTAAGTGGCCATGAATTCCACTTAATTTTGCTTTAGACATTTGCTGGAAATCTGGAAACTTTCAGGTTGACGGCCATGCAACACTTGCTTTCTTTCATTCCTTTGCAATGTTTCTTACCACGATCATATCGCAATACAATCTTCAAACATTCTTTCATATCTTAGATCACTATCCAAACCTATTTTACTCATTATTCGCATCTCCAATGCATGTGAACCATTAGGTTTTCATTTATGTTGGCCACTTGAATTAACACTTAATTTAAGCAAGTCATGAATAGTATCTAGTAACACATCATGACCCCCAATTGACTAGAAAGTCAATAGTTTGACTACAAACCCTTCCATAGATAATGTTCCTGTGTAATTTGTCCTTTCACTATCTATACCCCTCTTAGTTTGGAGCATGGTTAAAATGTCAACTCCTACTATACTGACTACATTACATCTAGCCCAAGTGATGTTAGTTCTTATACCCAAGGCTCATTACTCAATTAGATATATCAATTAAGATTATCTTCATAACATTTCTACTTTGGCTAGAGATTCTTGAGTAATAACCCCAACAAAAGGCCATGAGTATCATCTCCTTCTATCAAGAGTGGTGAATCCTTTATTGCAATTACTTTCGAATACCTCAAATTGTACCCAATCACTAAGAGACAACGAAGAATAAAATCAAAGTATAAGAACAGTATCTAAAATATCCTTGAGCACCTTAAATCTGAGGCTATATTTAGTTGGGGGTTTTATAATGGAATGGAATGGAATGTAATATTATTCCATCGTTTGGGAGGAGGTTTTATAATAGAATTGAATAGAATGGGATAGAAGAGGAGGGTTTCATATTACATCCCATTCTATCCTAATCAGTAAAAATAAAAAACCTCTAATTTGGGGGGTTTAGGATGGAATGTAAAATGATAAACAACTTTACACCATATTACATTATAAACCCTTCATCCAAACAACATTTCACTATATTACATTATGAACCCTTCCATCCCTCCCAAACAATAATTTCTAATATTACATCCATTTATATTGATTCTTCGTAAGGGAGTTGATGTACTTTTCCATTTTGGTATCCAACAAAATTGAATCATCACGAACATCTAGTTGAGGAAGACCTTTAAGATAGGACTTCTTCATTATTTCTTTCAACTTATGAGATAGATTAGGTGTCTCATTTTCCCTTTCTTATTTACATATGTCATTTATGCAGACATAATATAGACAGACTCCAAGCATTGCCCTTTCATGATGGGTATACTTGTTGTCTTTAAACTTCGATACACCTTAACATCTTTTGGACTGAACACTACATAATTTCTTGAAGATGTGATTTATGAAATAGAAAGTAAAATTTTCCTCATACCTAGAACATGGTTGACATTTCTTAACTCCACCTTATGAGGAATATATCGAGTCATTATTATGGTCTAACCGATGTGAGTGATTGGCAGCTTAAAATTATTTAATGTGACAACGACCTGTCTTCCATGATTTTCTGCTAGATTGATTAGTTTATCCTTATCTCCTCTCATGTGGTTGGAGCACCCAAAATCAACAATACAATCATCATTATAGTTGATGAGCTTATCCTTTATCTTCACAAATGCAAATTCTTCCATTTGCTCAACCATATAAGATGTTACATTCCCTACATTCTCTTCTACTGCTACAAATGCTTCAAGATACCATTGTTCTTCACTGTCCTTATCATTCTAGGTAGAGGTTACAACATTGCCTTCAATTTTTTTGAATTGGCAGTCCTTGCTGAAGTGTCCTCTCTTACCACAATTGTAGCATTGGTTGCTCTGCCACCGGTACTTTCTTTCTTCATTATTTCGAACCTGCTAAGCTCCCCCTATTGAGAACATCTTCTCTCCTTATTTTTCTATTGACCATCTAACGACTTCCTTAGATTATCATCACTATGTCCTGTAACAATTTTTTTTCCTTTATATGCCATTTGTTTACTAAACTGGGCTTTCTCCTTACCCTTTAATGAGACTTTAGATATTTGGTTGTCTAAGGTCTCTTAATTGATAAGATTATTTTCTAACTCTGTAAGGGTTGGTTATTTGGCCCAACCACAAGTTACAGTGACAATAGCATTATATTCAGTCCGTAAGCCATAAATAACGATTTTCCCCATTCTAGTCTCCATAATTGCATTTTGAGGATCTAATTTCAAAATTTTTTCACAAAGAGATTTAACTTTTGTGAAATATTTACTTACTGACATATTTTGTTGCACGATTGACATGAGCTGATTTTCTAACCATTGCAGCTTTGCATGATTCGCCCTAGTGAACAATGTTGTTAGACTGTCCCATATCTCCTTAAGTATTTTTGCATCCTTGATGTGGTGAAGCAGGCCATCCTCAATTGTCAGAGATAGTACATACATAGCTTTGCCAGCTTTAATCTTCCATTTATTTAATTCTTCTACGTCTGTGGGTGGTTTGATATTATCACCACGAACAATACTCCATAAGTCTTGTCCAAGCAAGTAATATTGCATTTGCAAGCTCTAATTGTCATAATTAGAGTTATTAAGCTTTTCAATAATACTTGCTGAACCAATATCTGCCTTTATAACTTGGTAATGCCTTATGGAAAAGATGTACAATAAAATATTATTTATGTATATGGGACAATATGAAGACTCTAGAGAGATCAAGAGAGATGCTGGTGACTCCTTTACAGAGATATGTAAGATCTTTAGGGTCGATTGTTTTATCAACTCTAAATTAAAACATACGTTTCAAAAAAAAAATTTTGGGCCGTTGACTTTAAAGGTGCTTTATGCATCAACTCCTTTACTCAGCCCACCATAATGTAACACTCATATCAAATGGAGTTTTTCTCATAACTTAGGAGCATTGTCCAAATTGTGGTTGATTAGATAAGCATACAACTTACTTGTGTAATTTAAGCATTGTTTCTTAAAGTTAAAAAAGTTTTCATACTATATATTAGGCAGAATTTATATAAAAGACCTATCAAGACCTTGAATAAAGAAACAAGATGTAAACCCTGGAAGTAAAAGAGCATAGGTCAAATGGAAGCTCTAATTCCTAATTTGGTAACAAATTGTGGAGAAATAAAATAAAATATCCTAATAAAAACACGAATTTAATAAATTTTATAAACTTCTTACAGTGTAAAATAAACAAAAATGCTTTTTAAAATAAGATTCATGTTCTAACTAGTATATTTCATTGTTCCTTTCTAAAATAGAATATGGGGTACAAATGTACCTATATTCTAAGTTATATAATTCACTTCTTATCTGTATATATAGACACAAGTTTTGATACATTCATCTCCTATGTCATGTACTACATTATTTTTGTTTGTATAACTTGACACACCCATATTCCAAATAGTGTCTTTCTTTTTCTAAAAAGTACATTGCTACACTAATATCCCTATGTTTCAATCCGTGTCTTTACCTCTATATTCTAGAAAAGAAACATCATGACATTTGACTATGAGTCATAGCATATTCACCCAAAGAATTCCCAGAAACGCCTATTCTCTTTCCTAAACTCCAAGATTGTATGTTATATATACGAGCTATATAGAACAATCTTCATATTAATGAATATACTCTTCATCTAATATTTTGAGAAATTAATCAAGTTCAAGCAATATTTGAAATTCTTCGTACTAGTCTACTTTATGAATATATCTACTACATTCTATAAAGTATGAATCTTTTGAATAAGACCTGTGTAAATGTAATTATGTAATTAACTCATATCTCTACTAATCACCATATTTTTTATTTTGTGTCTCAAAACTTATATCCTCTTTCACCTTTATAATACTCGATAAAATACATTTCTTTAGCTTGAAATTAAGATTAAATATCTCATCACTTAAAACATGAATATATATATATAGGGTACACAAAGATTTTCAATTCCAAAAACTCAACCTTATTTCCTATCCACACTCTCTCTTTCACTATCCTATCTAGTGATGTCTAAGTGATATGCTACATACGATGCTCACTACTTCCACTAAAAAAATCTTAAGGAGCCCTATATTCACACAAGTACTTGGCCCTATCAATTATGTATCTGTTCATCCCCTCCAAAATAGTGTTTTGTTATGTTGTTTCTAAATTATGTTATGTCTCTAAATCTTATCACTACAATAGAGAAGGGTATTGGTGACGAAATATAACGTTACTTAAAAAACAAATTGTTATAAAAAGTATTTAGCAACTAAAAAAATTATAGAACAAATGGTCGCAAAAGCCCAGTAGCAAAAAATTATCTATGACGTTTTAAAGAAATCATCATACGAAAGATTTTGCTACGATCCTTACTTCATCGCTAATAAAAATATGTGACGAGAGGAGAAATAGTCTCAAATCATTTATTGTCACGTTTAATTTTGGTAGTTAAAGGTAATTAGCTTCGTTAACTTAGGCATCTGACGATTTATTTTCGTAGCAGAATATATTTAGCTACAAAAATTAAAGCGTAGTTAAATGTTAATAGAGACATTCTAGAAAGCGTAGGTAAAAAGATTTAGTGATGGTTTTATATTTGTAGTTAAAAACTTTTAGTGACGAATATTTATTTTTAATTTACCTTCCTTATTAGCAATTTGATATTTAATTGAAATTATTGACAAAATTTTTAGTTCATGTTATTATTTTTAACATGGTTTGAATTATAATTTAGTCACATTTTGTAATTATTGTTGGTGACATATTGTTTAAATAATAATAAAATAAAATAAAAATATTTCATAATTAAAAATGAAATGTATTTTATACAAAAACATGTAATTAAATGTTAATTACAAAACTTAAGAAAAAAATTTATCAACAAACTAAGACTCCTCATCATCACTACTACTGACATATTGTGACCCAAGTATTTGTTTTACCATCTTTGTTAGCTTGGTCAACTCTCTTTTAGTACGATCTAGTTTTTGCTCATTAAGTTGTAATTTTTCTTGAGCACATTCCAACTTTTTCATTACATTGTAATTGAGCCTTAAGAGACCAGTCGTCCTCTTGAAGCATTGTCACATATGCTGGTTGTGACGATGATGAACCAACTAGCTTAGGTCTATGATATACCCTGATCTTGTACCAAGGATATTGTTACAAATGTCATCCACATCGGGCTCATTCCTATCAAATAATGTTCTCTGCAACAACTCTTGCATCTTATCCTACAATTTAAAACATAAAATCGTGAAGTAATTCAAATATTATGACTTAGTATTACATAAATAATAAACTATAAAATTAAATTTTTATACTTACATAATTATTTTGCACCTCTTCAGACGTCCAGCCTTTACTTTCCTTGTAGTGTGTCAGCTGTAGAGTGTGATCTTATCACACTTTTATCCATGCAGTTGAATCTGACTCTGTTATATGAATAAAAAATGGAACATAATCAATTACATTGTATTAACTAATAGAATAATAACTTGTAAACATTACACCTACATTTTATTAATTAATAGAATAATAACTTGTAAACATTACACCTATAAATTCTTTTCGTACGATAACAAATGATTTCGAGTTGGTGTTGTGAGGAGTTTTCATTTTTACTCTATTAGCCTTAGTTTTCTCACGCTTTTCCTAAATAAAGAGAAGAAATAATCATCAAATGGAAAAAAATTAATGGAAGGAAATATGAAGAGAAAGAAGACAAACCTGAACCTTCACAGAGGCCCAATAATCACACATTTCACTCTAATTTTCTAAAGTTACTCATTCTAGAGCTTGTCTCCTTGCCTCCTTATTTGAAGGAAAATGCTTGTAGTATTTATGAAGTCGATAGCAATGATCCTTTTCCCTTTGTTTCTACAGTGAACTAACACAACTTGAAACTTCAAGGTTCTCGATACCGACGATATTGAGCTTCATCTGTGAACAACATGTATAAGTTAACTTACTTTTGAAATAAGTAAAACCGTAATGTATGTAATAAAATGAATTAAAAAATTACCAAAACTTTGTCAAAAGCATTATGTAGCATATTGTCTTCCTTCAACTACTTGGCATGCTGAAGACATGACAATTCATTCATGACAATGACTGCTAACTCACTGGACAATTTTACTAATTAGATCTTATCAATAAGATGACATTGCGTAGGGTCAATATGTATAAAAGACTTGCTATTCATTGCAACTCAGATCCTTTATTAATACCTCTACCTTTTTTTCTTATGTCGTTATTGGAACCTAAAAACAAAACAATAATGATAAGAAAACATATTAAACATGTAAATATATATTTGAGCATAACTGTAAATATAGGTGGTTAACAATAACAGACCTAAAGATCCCTCAAAACTGGTTGATGTAGATATAGGTTGTTGTTGATTGCCTTCGTCAATAAGGTTGAATTAATTTGATTCTTGGGGGAGAGGAACATCTTCAGTAATTGCCACCCTCTTTCCCTTGTTTCTACTAGGTCCCATTATATTGAATATCTATAACTGAAATATCAATATAATGTATTATCTTTACTCAAACATCAACATTCCATATAAATATAAGTAAAACAAAAGTAAAAACTAAACATTTAACATAAGATAAATCAAACACCAACATTTCGTATAAACATAAGTAAAACATTAACAATATACATTGATTCATCCTAAATAAACATAAGTAAAACATTAAAAACATAACTCAAATATGAACGAAAGTAGTTCAAAAAATATAAATAATTTATTTACATTAACTCATCAAGATCAAGATTTTTGAAAATCATCATTATTAATTACATTATAATTGGATTCTTCATCACTATTATATTCAGACAAAGTATCATCATTATCATTTAATTCATCCTGATTATAGTCTTCATCTATTTGATTGAAAAAGTTATCTTGGACTTCATCCAGTTGTACTATGTTTGGATCAACATCTCTACTATGGAATGATTTTATATCTACATATTCTATTCGAATGGCTTCATTATTGAACTCCAATCTAATCTTTTGATAAACTTCATTTGCATGCTCATTGAATTGAATTGACCATTATCCCTTTCACAAAAATAAAAAACATTTTCATGTTGAAACTTTTGAACAACCTTCCAATTGTTACCCAATACAATATCGTTGAGGAGAAAACTTGCTTCACTTGACTTGCAAGGATAAAAGGATCATTATCATACTATATCTTGCTCACATTGATGCTAGCAATATTCTCGTTCACTTTCATGTCAGTAAGATTAAACCATTTGCACTTAAATAGAACAACATTCTTATCCTTGATGTAGTACAATTCTATTATTTTAAAGATGACATCATAGAAGTCAATAAATTCATCTTCATGACTTCCCTCAATAAAAACCCCACAATTTTGGCTTCTAAGTCGATTATCTTGATCTTGTATGTGAAATCTCACCCCATTAACAATGCAACCTTTATATTTTTCCCAAAATATGAAGCTGGCATCCCAAACTATATAATGTTGTTGTTGCTTCTTGCACGTTACGGTTATACAAGCCTATCATTTGTATGACAAAATGAAATTAGAAGTTATTCTAACATATAAATTGCCATATGTTCATAATATGTAATCAATATGTAACTTACCTGACTTCTAAATGATGATACAAATTTTAGCTTGTGTCTTTCTTCAACATTAATTATCCCTTTGCTGCGAATGGACTTTTTGTGTTCCCATTTGAGAAAGTAAATGATAGTAAGAAAATGAGATTCAATGAACAAAATTCTAATATGATTGTTTGAATTAAAAGGAATATACATACTCCATATTTATATTGACTTTCTCACAATTGTTCAAAATATACAAATGGGCGATTTGGAATTCATGTTTAGTTAACTCCATATATTTACCCATTCCAAATGGCCTAACTTTTTGGGAGAAAATTGACAAGCCACCCTCTTCATCAAAATCAAAGTTATATTTTGCTCTATTAAATCTTGTCTCCATATCACTTAAGTACATTGAACAAAATGTCAAGTATTCATTTGCTATATAAGCCTCTATAATAGACCCTTTAGGTCGAGCTCTATTACGTAAGTAATGCTTAAGAAAGCATAAAAACCTGAACAAAATATCAAATATTATGAATTATTACTAACAAATAACTTTAAGAAAAGTAAAAGTTAATATGAATTAACTTTCAATCGGGAACATCCATTAAAATTGAACCGGTCCATAAAGTTTTGATTCATATGGTTAATGAATTGCCAAATGAACCATAACTTCAAAAAACGATGGGGGAATACTAGTTCAAGCTTTTATAGAATCAAAGCTATGTCTTTTTCCATTTTTTCAAGCTCTTCAACTTTAAGTATCTTGCAATATAATTGCTTAAAAAACTTTCCCAATTGATCCAAAGTTATGGACACATCCTTCGGCAAACACCTATGTATTCCCAAGGGAAGTAATCATTACAAAAGTACAAGATAATTATTGTTGGGCCTTGAAATTTTTTTATTTTAGTAAGCATGATTTGAATCAATTTTGTAGTATTGTTAGATAAATCTTTAAATTGGAGTAACTATTATATCAAGTTTAGGAGGATTTAATTCATGGATTGATGGAATTAAGTGTGGATGTTGAAAGGTTCATAAGGGCATTTTTGGAAGATGACTTAAGGTTAAAAGAACCTAAGCTTATGAGGAAGGATAAAGTGGACTTTAGCATTCATTAAGGGTAAAAAGGGGAAAGTAAAATGTTGTCTTGGGATGTGGAAGA
>JAOTAY010020279.1:0-12996 GCA_025629805.1 Erythroxylum baracoense
AACGAGTCGGTGAAAGGGTCGCATCAGCTCACAATTACAAGTTATTCGTTGGCGAAGGGAATGGGAGCAGGAAACAACATATCAAGTGATATATTCACGGTGAGTGGGTATAATCGCTTTTGACCTACACTTGTAACAAGAAGCACACAGCTTGCTCTGTGCATATGCCAAAAAAAAACATTATCTTAACTCTCTTGGCTCTCATCATCCGTCCGTTCAAGGTTAAAGACGAGAATTGAATGGACGTAAGAAACGGGAATTGTATAGGGAAGAGGAAGACAAGGGCTTTTGAAGTTTGGATATTGTGTCGATGAGATCACCATATGTCGACGAAGAAAATAGGGTAAAAAGAACAGACATTTGGAGATGAAACGGAACCTGCAGAACTGTATTTTTTGGTGAAAGTGGAGAGAATAGTTTAAAAGGGTGAGTAGCCGGTGCACGTCAACATCTTCGAACCGAATTCTAGAGTTTTATACTACACCGGTTGGACCGGTTCGTCAAAAAACTAGCCGGTTCACTAATAAACTGGCCGATTTTAATACACAGAGGTTATCAGGTGAAACCGAACCGGACCACTGGCCGGTTCAAACATTTTCCGGTCAGACCGGCCGGTCCGGTCCGGTTTTTAAGACCTTGGCGAAAGCAAAGAGAGTCTTTATAATTCTAGTAAGTTCACATTTAAAAACTCCAACGATAATTCTACTTTCAAATGTTATTATGTCAAGGACCATATAAGGTAAGAGATTGCCCACAAAAAGCAAAGCTCTCCGCCTCAGTAGAAGAAAGGGAAGCGTAAGAGAAGCAGAGAGAGGAATGCAAAGATAGACTCTTAAAATATCTTTAAAGCCATTAAAGCAAAGGTTGAAGTTCCTAAAACTGAGAAGAAGTGATGTTTATTGTCAAGGTTAAGGTTAGGGGCCAGATAATGAAAGCATTAGTAGATATCGGAGCTTCCAACAACATCATATAAGTAGAGAGGCAAATCAATTGAACATCAACTATAACAAGGAGCAAGGGTGGCTTAAAGCTATAAACTCATATCTAAGACTTACTTTTGGAGTTGCTAGGGATGTCAACGTATGTATTAGAGATTGCTGTGATTTAATGAATTTCTTTGTAGTTTTTATGGATGATTATCCTATAGTGCTTGGTATGGAATTCATGGAATGCATTAAAGCCATACGTATTCCTTTCCCTAATACCATGTGTATTTTAGAGGAAGGAAATACTTGTATGATACCTTTATCGAGTAAAGGAAGTTTATCCACCGAGCAACTATCTGCCATGTAATTCTCTAAAGGTGTAAAAAAGAAACAACCCACATATTTAGTGGCGTTAAAAGAAAAAGGATCTGAATCTTTACTAATGTAGTTACCTAAAGGAATCTCTAATTTCCTTGAGGAGTTTAAAGATATAATGCCTCCGGAATTGCCAAATAAACTCCTACCAAAATGGGATATGGATCACAAGATCGAGTTGGCAAAAGGATCTACCCCACCAACTACAGTACCTTATCGTATGGCACCTCCGGAACTTGAGGAGTTAAGGAAGCAACTTAAGGAGTTATTGGATGCAGGCTACATCCAACCTTCAAAAGCTCCATATGGCATACATGTACTTTTCTAAAAGAAACACAATGGTTCTTTATAGTTGTGGATCGATTATTAGGCACTTAATAAGATTATCGTTAAGAACAAGTATCCCATCCCATTGATTACTTGTAAGATCCACTTCGTGAAGCAAGATGGTTTCCTAAGTTTAATTTGAGATCATGGTACATTAAGTGTGAACTGCAGAGGGAGATGTACTAAAGACTACCTGTGTTATAAGGTACAGTTCCTTTGAATTTTTAGTCATGCCTTTTGGACTTACTAATGAACCTATCACTTTTTACAGCAACATAAATAAAGTGTTACAAACCTTCTTAGATAAATTTGTTGTGGTATATTTGGATGATATTGTGGTGTATAGTAAAACATTAAAAGAGAATGTTATGCACTTACGATAAGTTTTCCAAGTTATAAGGAAAAATGAGTTATATGTGAAGAAGGAGAAATGTGCTTTCATATAACATGAAGTCATGTTTTTGGGCCAAAGATATAGATGGACAAGTCTATGGTGCAAGCCATATATGATTGGGAACCACTAAAGAAGGTATCAAAATTGCGTTCCTTCCTTATTCTCGTCAACTACTACCGAAAGTTCATTAAAGGATATTCCTCCCTTATATCTCCACTCAATGATTTATTGAAAAAGAAAAGAACATGAAATTTGGATGCAATGTGTGAAGAGGCATTTGAGTCCCTAAAGTAGAAGGTGATGGAGGAACCTACATTGATGCTTCCCGACTTCGCTAAACCTAAGAGGTGCATATCGATGCCTCCAATTTTACACTTGATGTTGTTTTGATGCAAGATGGACATCCAATTGCTTATGATAGACGTAAGCTAAATGATGATTAACGTCTTTACAATGTCCAAGAGAAGGAGATTATTGCAGCGGTGCATTGTTTGTGAACTTGGAGGCATTACTTATTAGGGTCAAAGTTTGTGGTGAAGACGGATAATGTTTCCACTAGCTATTTCCTCACATAATAGAAACTGACATTGATCAATCCAGTGTCAATTTCAATATGTCCATTCATACTATATGTCATCATATCCTATCAAATCAAATTAATAAACAAAAAGAATCAAGTTATCCTAAAATTAACTTCCTAAGCAATATTAATAGTAATTACATTAACAATCACATTGAAATCAAAAGAATAAATCTTTACACCCTCCCCAAGATTTCACTCAATACACTCACATGTTTAGGGTGAAAAGTATCAAAAATCTCAATCAATGTATAGTAGAACTCTTACCATAGGCTTGCAATAAAATCAAATCTCGACCACTTATGTAAAAACTAGAAACAAAAATCAAAAGGTATTTTATATAGGTTGTAATGGGGCTTCGGTACGGTATGAATGGGATAATAAAAGGGTTCAATTGAAGGAAATTTACTCAAAGATATAGTACAAGACTGTTTGTAAAATAAATAGGTCCTTTCAATGTAACTCTATTGGAACCATAAACTTATTCTTTTTTTCTTTGGTTTTTTCCTCTCTTTCCTTTCTTTCTTTTATTCTTCTTTTTTTTAACATTCCAATTAGTACCTGTTGATGGTAAAACCTATCTACTTGTGTTATGCTCAAAAATTGCAAGTGTACGGGTCGTTACTTGTAGTTAAAAAGAGGTGATATCGATCCCATAAGGATTGAAGCCCAAATACCACTTAATTTAGACAAAACTTTGTTTAAGAAACGAAATTGTTTAATGAAAATAATCTAGAAAATTAAATTAAAATTACAAACTAGCACAAAGTAATAGATTATACCAAAGTGCAGAAAAATTGGAACTTAAGAATCTAAAGAGTAGAGGTTACTTTTTCCCCTATTTTGCCTCCATCATAATTTATGGCTAAAAGCCCAAATTGGGGCCTAAAATTTTTGAGTTTGATCAGTTTAGGACTTAAACTTGTAACTTATTCAAAGAAGGTCTAAACTTTCACGGTTCTGCTCAATTTAAGGCTTTTTTGGATGAAAATTAAGAAATGACATACACGAGCTTTTATAGAAGGTTAGTTAGTCTTTAAATGTCAGGTTAAAAACACGAGAATTTTTAGAAAACAAAAAATAAATAAAAAAATTAAAATTTTTAATAGAAAACAGAAAATAACTTTCTCGTTGACTTACAACAAAAGTTGCGCGGGCTATTCGTGTGATGCTCTTGGAGACAGTCAAGATAACTCCTTGGGACTGGAGAACTGGGCAAAGATACTTTGCGCAAGTCCATAGCAATGAAATATCATAGTTTCATTCAACATAGTTCAAATTTTGTTTTGGGTGTCAATCTGCCCTTTTATGCTCTCGTAGACTTGTGGGCATTCAAGGCGTGACTCTTCTTTGGTTGAGAGTGAATTCTAGGAGTCTATCGAGTGTATGTCAGCTTTCTTTAGTTGTTGGGAGTGCAGTGTCATAAATGTCATTTTGCTACGTGATGGTTGTAACCTTTATTATTTTTTAGTTTCGGAGTCTTAATAAGGGTAAGAAGCCACATGTAAGATGATATATGATATTTCTATTTAGTGTTGTTTAGAGACCTTCCAACGAGTTTCTGTCATAGTCACACGAAGTGAGGTTCCAAGTTATCCCTAAATATTAATACGTGGTTGTTTAACCTTTCAACACAATATGTTATTTTGCAGCTCTTTAGAGTGCACGTGCTTGAAGGAGCTCCCAATAGTTCAATAAAATGTAACCTTGGGCAGCCTCTATTTTTTCCTTTGTTAACATTCTTCTTGTTGACTGTCCACATGTTAGTCTAGGATATGTGAAAATGGACAAGTTACCATCAACATCACTCGTTCATCCCCATTGTCATTACAAGGAAATTGTCTTTCTCTTGTGTGCACATGCGGCTCAAAATAATGTGAACAAAATGTGCTTGCTTTCTTTCCTAAATAGGCATTACATATCGAACCTTCAACTCTAGCCTGATTTTTGATATTCTTCTTCAAGTTATGCAAATACCTACTTTAGCCAATAGGGTTATTACAATTCTGTAATTAAAATAGGTTATAACTCCAATTTAAATATTTACTATAATTACCTCTCAAATGGATACATCCATTGATGTTAAACTGGACTGGCAAGTTTAGCCTTATGTGTTAAATGCACGGGTAGATGCTTCATATAGTTAAAAAAGCTTGGAGGGAAAATTCCTTCTAATTTGCATAAGAGTACTGGAATTTTCAAGGAATTTTCCTTTCTAGTTTTTCCTTTTTAACCAACTTTACTTCATATGATGTTAAGTTTTTGAAAAAAAAACTTAATTATGTTATAGCTTTCTAAACCTTATTCAGTAGCAACTCCCAAAGTGCAATTGGAATTAGCCTTTGCATAAACATATGACAACCATGACTTTTCATCCTAAATAATTTGTACTTCCTTATGTCCGCACACCTTGTTAACTTTGAAGCATAACCATCGGAAAACTTTCAGCTTTTCAACCATTCACACAAATTTTCCTTTTTTTTTTCTGAAGTGTAACATGCTTTTGGGTATTTACCGATGCGAAGATCTTTACTTAACTCATTCCTTCTACAAAAAAGTTTCAAATCAGCTCGTGATTTTGCATTACCCTTTGTCCTTCCTTTAATGTTCCTTATGGTATTCAACAACTTGTCAAAAATATTTTCTTCAATATGCATTATATCTAGATTATGACATATCAAATTAGTTTTTGAATATGGCAAATCCCAAAAGATGTTGCGTTTTCTCCAACCAAAGTTTTTACTAATGCTTATATTAACTTCACAGGTTCAAGTTCTGTAACTTTCAACAACCCTAATTCTTCATTCTCCTGCATTATCTCTTCACCAGCTTTATGAGGGGGACGAGGTGTTTGTACCATCCTATCCTTAATGAATTTTTTATTGTGTCTAAATGGATGATTTGCTGAAAGAAATTTCATATAGTTGTCAAACTAAGATATTTTGGCCCCGTTTGGAAGAAAAAATGCATCAGAATCATTGCCACAATAACGATAAGCCAATTTCCCTATTGTGCTCCATTTAGACAACATAACATACACTGAGAAACTACTAATATTCCATATCAAAGCTGCTCTCAAAAAATTTTGTTTAAGAGTCACATTATATATCTCCACACCATATTCCCAAAGATAATGCAATTTAGATACCAATCGTTTTAAGAATACATCAATTTTATGCTTTGGATTTATAGGCCCTGACATAATTACGGTCAAGAACATATATGCCTCATTCATACACACCCATGGAAGCAAATTATAAGGAGTAATTATTATTGGTCATGATGAATATTGTTGGCCAAATTGACCAAAAGGTTGGAATCCATCTGTCTACGACCCCAACCTAACATTTTGACTGTCAACTACAAACTCATAATAGGTATTATTGAAATGTTTCCATACGAGTACATTAGATGGATGACTTATTAGTTCATCTTCTTATTGATGTTCATGATGCCATCTCCTATGAGATACAGTAACATTAGAGGCATATAGTCTTTAAAGTCTCCGAGTAAGCGAGAAATAATACTTTTGCTTCCAAGGTATTAATTTCTATTTCATACTACGCTTTCTAGGTTTGAAACTATATTGACCACAAAATTTGCACTCTTGTAATTCCACATCATCTCCCTAAAACAACATAAATCCCAATTTGCAACAATCAATTTTTTCAACTAGTAAACCAAGACCTTTAATAAGTTTCTTCATATTATAAAAATTATCAACCATTGTACGATCAGGAGGCAATGATTCATTATACCAAAAAAGAATTTTATCAAAACTGTGATCAGAAATATGCCTTTTTAGACTTTAAGTTCAATATTCGAGCAATTAAGACAATTGAGTCATGGTCTCACAATTTGGCCATAATTCTTGGTCAGCTGATTGTAGTAACTCAAAAAATTATTTTGCATGTGAGTTTGGTTCTTCTTTAAGATTTTCTATATTTTTCTTAAAGGGATAGTCAGCTACTTCATAAACTATTTGGATGTAAGGATTTTCAGTTGCACACACCTTATTTATTATGAAACCAGTCCCCCTTCAAAGTCATCTACATTTATTGACGATTTTACTTCATTATCCCTTGAGGTGTTACAAGTTAATGGCTCCCCATGTCATGTCCAATCAAAATAATTTAGCACAAACCCTTTTCTTAACAAATGAAGATTCACTTCATCAATAAGAAGAAAAAGAATACGTTTGCAATTCTTACATGGACATCTGATCTTTGGGCCATCCATATATATAGGTTATGGATATTCATAGTGAATAAATGCTTTAATTCCCTCAACAAACTCAGGATTAATGAAACCATCTTGTGTTAATTGTCTATACATCCAAGATCTATCAACATTACTTATTTTTGTAAAACTGTTATTTAAAAAAGTGATTTCATAGTTAATATCCTTCATTTCCCCTAAGTTTACAAAACATTTAATCTTTACTTTATAGAACATCCCCCAAGTTTTTGCAAGTCTCTGACCATTTCCCTCCAAATTGAAACTAACCTATCCTACCATATGAGTTCACAATTAGAAAACTCAATCACAACCAATTCCACCTTAGTGATTGGACAATCACCACATTCTAACTTATAATAACCTTACAAATGAACTGTAATTTATACATTTAGCTATCAATTATTCTAAAAAATTCCAAATATGAATAGAAGTATTGATAGACAAAAAATGTGAGTATATAGTAATGAAATAAAACAATATGCAATATGCCAACCAATGTCCTATAAGAAGTGACATTAAGAAGAAAAAGTACATACATGTGTTAAATCCAACACTACATCGAGCAATCACGTTGAAGTTTAGCTATTCATGTTTGAATTAATCACCCACAAGTTGATTTCCAAAGTTTGATTTTAAACCTAATAACATAATGGTACGTGGCATTTTTTACAACTATGAATCGAGAAAGCAAGTTCTCACTGTGACTCTTAAGCTCTTAAAATTTTTCGCTGATGAGCTTCATGGGAGCTGCATCACTAGTTTCCACCCTATATGCTATCCTAGGGGTTTATTATACAAAGAATTGTCATGTTTATTAAACCTATGAATTTCTTATGTTAATACTAAATTTGAATTAATCACAATAAAGTTCAAGAATTAATGTTTCAATTGACCACCTATATGTTCATTTCCAAAGTTTGATTTTAAACTTTGTAAAAACTCATCCATTCATATGTAAGAAACAGAAAACATAAGGGAGGACAAAACCCACCTTAAACAGAGAGGAGGATGGCAACAAAGACGAGGACGGTGATAGGAAGGACAAAATCGACGGCGAGATAGAGGAGGACGATGACAGGGAGGACAAAACTGACAGAGATAAAGAGGAGAAAATAGAAAAAAGCAAATAACTATTGGGGGTGGCTTCAGTAGCTTTTAGGTTAAACGAGAATGAAATCGTTTGTTGTTAAACCAAACGATGTCATTTTTTTTTCAAAATGTTGAAACTGAAGCAAACGACGATGTTTAACTTTCAATTTTACCGTTGGATTAACGATTCCGTTAGTACATTGCTGATGGAATATATTTCCATCAGTACACCCCGATGCTTATTTATGCTGCCAAACATTCCCGCCTATTTCACTGACGGACATCGCCTTTTTGTCGCTATATTCCATTAGAAAAATTGCAGGGATAATTTTCTTCCATCTTTATCGATAGATATTTTGTGCATCATAAAATGCAATTTTTCCCGACAATGTTATTGACAAAAATTAATTTTTCGTTGGTAATTTAATACAGTATTTTTTTGTCGCTAATTTTCCATTGCTAATTTTTGATTTTCTTGTAGTGGACATATTATATTTTCTCATAACATTTGTCACGTTCTACATGTTTCAAAGCCATCATGAAGAGGTTTAGCCCAAAAGAGTCTTCTAGAATTCTCCTCAAAATTTTTGAAGAGGAAAAAAGGCTCTAGAAATTTCTAAAATATGGTGGAGTCTTATGGAAGCTTCTAGAATGTAGTGGAACCTTATAGAAGACCCTGAAAGCTTCTGGAACATGGAAGAATCTTATGGAAGCTTAAGGAACATAGTGGAACATTATGGAAGAATACAGAATGATGTAAATAATGTAAGATGTATGTAGAATAGTATAAAATATTCTAGAGATTCAATGAAAACCATTAGATCAAATAGATCATAGCCATCCATTTAGGAGATGGAAGGCTATAAATAGCCTTTAAGGCTTCATTTGTAAACATCCTACATCCTATACCATACATCCTACTTTCAATATTCAAGAAGTTTTCTTTACAAACACTCTCCATGCTTTCCTTTAGTCTCTCTAGTATTTTCTAATTATGCTAGTCTTGTGCCTAGCATTTTCGAGTAAGGCTAACTTGATGTAGTAGAATAACACTCAAGTGTCACATGGTTCATTGGTAAGAAGTCCAAGTCTATGGCAGTTGGTATAAAACCTTAGGTTAAGTTTTCGAGAGCATAAAATAAGATCACCAACATTGAAGGTTCCATGCAATCGAGGAAGGAGAGGTCAATGTCTAGGGATGCTATGGTTGACATAAATGCATGGTTCGTGAAGGTGGAGCTTTCAATAGTCAAAGGGCAAGATAATTTTGAAGAGATATACCAACGTATAAAAGGACTTGAGAACGGAAATGAGGAGTTATGTGGAGAGATGTAAGGTGCCTTGAACATTGCCACATCAAAATGTTATAACCATGTGATGTTCTTGGAAGAGACTCCCTAACCAAAGATTGCACTTTTTAAGGAGGAGTTTGCAAAGGTTGTTAGTCCTTTGTAAAATGGCCATTGCTTAAGGGGGAAGCAATGTTGTGCCAACAGTGGTTTCAACTCCTTAAAGGGTAGACATTCCTAAATCAAAGAAGTGTCGTGGGTCAAGGAATGTGAAGGAGCTGGATAACTTCATATAGAGCTTGGAGCAGTATTTCAAGGTTCTTGGCATAGAAGAAGATGCTAAAAAGATTAGCAATGCTACTATGTAACTTGAAGATGGCGCATTGGTATGGTGGAGAAGGAAACATGGCAACACTGAAAGGGGCATTTGCATCATTGAGACATAGAGTGAGTTCAAGAAGGAACTCAAGTGCTAGTTCTATTCGGAGAATGCCGAAGAAGGGGCAAAAGCTAAACAATGGCATCTCCAACGAAAAGGAAGTATTCGAGAGTAGGTGAAGGAGTTTTTTAAAGTATTTGTAGAAATTCCTGATTATCCAGATAAAGAAGTTTACTTTGTATTCAAGGATGGCTTACAAAATTGGGTAAAGATGGAGATTCAAAGAAATGGTGCCCAAGATCTTGCTACTTCCATCTCCATTGTCGAGTCCTTGATCTTGTTGAAGAAGACCGAGAAGCCTAAATCTAACAAGGACAAAAACAATAAGGCGAAGGGTGGGGAAGATAACCCTTAAATGAAACTGAGTCTTCATAAATTTGTTAAGTTAGATTATAAAAACTCCAAAGATAAGTCTACTTTCAAATGTTTCTTTTGTGACGGACCACATAAGGTAAGAGATTGCCTGAAGAAAGCAATGTTACTCTGTACCTTGAAGATTTCGCATTGGTATGGTGGAGGAGGCGATATGGCGATGTTGAATTCAAAGATGGCTTACAAAATTGCGTAAAGAGGGAGATTCAAAGACATGGTGCTCAAGATCTTGCTAATGCCATCTCCATTGTCAAGTTCTTGACTAAGTTCAAGAAGATCTAGAGGCTAAAATTCAACAAGGACAAATTTAATAAGGGGAAGAGGGGGGGTGCGGGATTTCTGCGAAAGCAAAGAGAGTCTTCATAAATCTAGTAAGTTCAAATTTAAAAACTCTAAAGATAATTCTACTTTCAAATGTTATTATGTCAAGGACCATATAAGGTAAGCGATTGCCCAAAGAAAGCAAAGCTTTTCGCCTCAGCATAAGAAAGGGAAGCGTAAGAGAAGCAAAGAGAGGAAGCAAAGATAGGCTTTTAAAATATCCTTAGAGCCATTACAGCAAAGGTTGAAGTTCATAAAATTGAGAAGAAGTGATGTTTATATATTAAGGTGAAGGTTAAGGGCCAAATAATGAAAGCATTAGTAGATATCGGAGCTTCCAACAACATCATACAAGTAGAGAGGCAAATCAGTTGAACATCAACTATAACAAGGAGCAAGGGTGGCTTAAAGCTATAAACTCAAATCCAAGAGCTACTTTTGGAGTTGCTAGTGATATCAAGGTATGTATTAGAGAATGCTATGATTTAATGAATTTCTTTGTAGTTTTTATGGATGATTATCCTATAGTGCTTGGTATGGAATTCATGGAATGCATTAAAGCCATACGTATTCCTTTCCTTAATACCATGTGTAGTTTAGAGGAAGAAAATGCTTGTATGATACATTTATCATGTAAAGGAAGTTTATCCACCAAGCAACTATTTTCCATGTAATTTTCTAAAGGTTTAAAAAAGAAACAACCTACATATTTGGTGGCGTTAAAAGAAGAAGGAGCCAAATCTTTACTAATGTAGTTACCTAAAGGAATCTCCAATTTCCTGGAGGAGTTGAAAGATTTAATGCCTCCGAAAATGCCAAATAAACTCCCACCACAATGGGATATGGATGATAAGATCAAGTTGGTGCAAGGCACTGCCCCACTGACTATAGTACCTAATCATATGACACCTCCTGAACTTGAGGAGTTAAGGAAGCAACTTAAGGAGTTGTTGGATGCAGGCTACATCTAACCTTCAAAAACTCCATATGGCATACATGTGCTTTTCTAAAAGAAGCATGATGGTTCTATCTGGTTGTAGATCGATTATTAGGCACTTAATAAGATTATTGTTAAGAACAAGTATCCCATCCTATTGATTACTTGTAAGATCCACTTCGTGAAGCAAGATAGTTTCCTAAGGTTAATTTGAGATCATGGTACATTAAGTGGGAACTGCAGAGGGAGATGTACTAAAGACTACCTATGTTACGAGGTACAGTTCCTTTGAATTTTTAGCCATGCCTTTTGGACTTACTAATGAACCTATCAATTTTTCCTCCATTATAAATAAAGTGTTACAAACCTTCTTGGATAAATTTGTTGTGGTATATTTGGATGATATTGTGGTGTATAGTAAAACATTAAAAGAGAATGTTATGCACTTACGACAAGTTTTCCAAGTTATAAGGAAAAATGAGTTATATATGAAGAAGGAAAAATATGCTTGTTAATTAACCCTAACTATCGAGAAACCTAGAACAAGCTCTCTAAATTTATCCAGACAGCAACATTACAATTAAGAAAAACAAATCAATTTAAGAAATAATCACACAAGCACAGACTATTTAACTTAATCTATGTTATTTCTAATAATTTAGTACCATTAGTTGCTACAAACGATCTTCCACATGACTAATACGTGTCACATTCAAGATCTAGCAATGGGTAGTCATAAAAATGATTCAATAAAGGATTAAAACCATCATTATCTAAATCCCTAATCAATTAATTCAAAATAACTTATCAATCTAAAAAGAGAGTAGGCAACAATACACAACACTATACGACCGGCCCCAGGCCTGCTTGTGGCTCGACCAACCAGGGCTAAAAACAGGCCAAGCCGGGTGAGTCAAGTCATTATTGCCATCACTACCTTGATTCCTCCTCCAAATCAGCATCAGGTGATTTAGCCTTCCATCTCCATCTTTAAGCTCCATCAATCAGTCTTTGTAGCCTCCATTTATATAAAAAAATTTTGAAAAGAGAATGACAACCGAAGATGACTTTCCCTTTGGTTCCGCACTACTGCTCTCTCTTTTGTTCTATTTCACACCACTCTCTCCCACTATTCATTGATGGGACAAATAAAGATGGTGGTCCATCTGTACTATTCAAGCAACTTACTTTCTTCTCTTCTTATACAGCTCTCTTCTTTGTAATCTCCCCTCTACTATAGCTGATGTGATGAATTAATGCAATGGACCACTTCACTGTTCATGTATCACTCTTCTCCGCCTCAGCTCTTTGGTTGCTCACTTGTTTCACGCCACTCTTTGTTTTTTTTCTCTTCTTTCTTCAGCCCTAGGTACGTTGAAACTCAAATGAAGCAGCTCCACTCGCATTTTCTTCACTCTCCAACAAAGATAGAGATTCGATCCTTACCCTTCTAGTCTCTCCAACTGACACACTCTCAACTTTTTTAGGTATATTGTATGTGCTTTGTGTCAGCAATGGAACCGTACTTCAATCACTCTGATAAATATTACCATGAAAGTTTGTCATGTTAGTTGGAATTAGATTGAATGTATGCTTGAACTCGAATTAGGCTACTTGAGTAGAAAGTGAAAAATATAGAGTGATGAAAAGTAGTTGGTTACATAAGCTTAGTCACAAATTGACATTTGAACAATGAGGTAGTGTAGAG
>JAOTAY010020280.1:0-12995 GCA_025629805.1 Erythroxylum baracoense
ACATCACAATTTTGCACAATTATGAATTTATAAATGCACATTCATGTATACTGAATATGTACAATGCATGTTCATGACAAATTCTGGGTTCTTTATTCAATTTCTTGTCACAATGTTCATTCATACCATAATACTCAATTGATCAATCTAGATTTGTCTAAAAACATACTTTTGGGTCTACTTTGCATGATTATTAACATAAAAAAATGAAGTAATTTGGCAACACTTCCTTCTGGAAAATTTTCCCAAGTCTTAAGTTTCTAATGACTCTAAGATCATCTAATTTGGTTTAGTATTCTATGAGTTATGCTCACAATATCACAGACTATGTATAATTGAACTTTTGGCTAGTTCATGATCATACCCTCAAATTCCACAACTGATATCTTTTAACTAAGATATCCAAAAATTACAAACTTAATACCAATTGAAAGATAAGAGAATAAAATACAACTTTTGTGAAGATACTTTTGTCTAATTCAGCTTCTATAATTATAATTTATTCAATATCAACAGGACATGATTTTTGTCTTGGGTAGTACTACAGCCTAGTCAAGACCCAATTTCGAGCCAAATTTTGAAATGCTTAGAGATAGAATTAAACTTAGACTTCTTCAAGAAAGTGTAACTGTATGACTCTAATTTAATATGAATTAACTCATTTAAAAAATCAACATATCAAGATATACTCAAAATACCGAAGTATGTTCAATGAAAATATTCTAGTTCACTTCCTCATTTTCATCCTAAATTCATCAATCAAATCTTTTCCGAATGACTTCAGATGGCTATATATTTTTATGGAGACAAAGAAAAAGGTGTTATGAGTTTTTTGGTTCAAAAATTAAGTCATTTGGAGGTCAAAAGAAGAAGCCATGCCCTAAATAAAGACATATGTTTAGTAAAATTCTGCATATCTCATACTCCAGCTCACTTCAAACTTTCATCTAGTTATTCATATCTCCGAATCTACTTCTTCCATCACCACCCACACATGTATCAACACCATTTATGCATGCAACAATCTACAAGCATGAAAATATACTCCATTTACTCATATATCCAGTTACAAAAATTAAAACCTCAATAGAAATCATTTACACTATCATAAAACTTACTTGATTAAGCTTCTCTCTCTTCAGAAATTTTCCAAAACTTAGGAGAGCAAACAACTGGTTCTGGTGATGGATAAACAAGGGATTTTATGCAACAATTAAAACTCCTAATGATAGAAAACTTCACAAGGTGTAACCTTGATCGATTATCCAAATGCCAATGTTCATAAGTGAGCAAGATGGTGTCTTCGGTGATAAACAATAAAGAGAAACTTTTGTGAAGAAGAAGACTGATTGAACCCAAGTCTTCTATATTATTCAGTGATATTTTGATAGTTTTTGTTATACTTTTCAGCTCTTTTTGTTAGATATTATGCTTAATTTAGTTCAAGAGTGCTTGTTTTGAATTAATATAGTTTGAGGGTAAAATTTTCATAATTAGTTATTAATTGCACTCACTTGGTTTATAGGACAATTGATATTGCAAACTATTGTGTTTCATTGCAGGACACTTAAAAAGTGGAGCCAAGAGTAAGGACCAAGAAATTGCTGAGCCATAAGATCAAGGAAGAAGACCTTTTGGGACAAGTTAACTGCGGTGAACTCATCACATCGCCATGCAAAACCTTCAAATAAATAGCTCAGGAGTTTCGGGAAAATTTGGCTAAGGTGAACTCATCACTTCATCGTGATGAAAACTTCGAAGCAGCAACCTGAAACTTGAGTCATTTTTGGAAATCTCATTTACCCATGCATATGACACTACCTGAATACCACTTAAAAAACCCTATTTCAGGATAAGTAAGGGGAGAGGTGACAGAGAGAGGATGATAGACTTCACTTCATTTCTACTCTCTGAAAAAAAAACTTTAACCTTTTTCATATTTTTCTTTCTACTGTAAAACCTCCACCATAGATGATTTAGATTCATTCCAAGTTGTGAAGTTTCTTAGTGCAACGAGTGGCTAGGCGTTTCTTTTCATCTTGAAGGTGCAGCAATGACAGAGTTCAGTGGGTTGAAAAAGGGGAGAAGTTTAATCCGTGGTTCAGCTATGAATTTATAACATCCTAGGTCTAGGATTTATGATTTGTAGTTCAGCTATTTGATTATGGTTTTAATCAAATGTTGGATGTTCATTATATGTAGGATGGATTGGTTTATGTAGAAGTCTGAGCTTAAATGTATAAAGTTTCATATCTGTCTATTTGAAATCTTCTTTATTCTCTCTTATCTTGTATGGTTATGCTTGATGTTGAGATGATTTTAGATTCCTTTTGACCCATTGCATTAGCTAATCCTACTACACACACTAAGAGCACTTAATAAGATTTTCAAAAAAATGCAGTCTCATTGATTAAGATCCTGGACTTGAAGAGACTTTCAAGGTTTACCGTTTTGAAGCTTAGTGACTTCTACTTTCACTTAAATCAAATTTGAACTATGATGGCCAAAACTCACCTTCAAGGGGACTTTATCACTATTTAGTCTTTTGCATTTTTCGTCCTTTAGTTTTCTTTACCCCTAAAATCCAAAAACATTCGTTTTACATTCAAATTAGTTATATTAATGAGTTCAAAAATCAAAAAGAAAACCCATTTTCTCCAAATTAGTTTGCATA
Organism: Erythroxylum baracoense; assembly: GCA_025629805.1. NCBI lineage: Eukaryota > Viridiplantae > Streptophyta > Magnoliopsida > Malpighiales > Erythroxylaceae > Erythroxylum > Erythroxylum baracoense. Next base: position 2,675 of record JAOTAY010020280.1, read on the forward strand.
GCATGACATGTAGGTTAACTTAGGTTCAATCATTTTCAGTTCCGATTTAGTGAACGACCAAGGGTTATATCCTATAATGCAATTCTTGGAATACTTTAATTCAACCTTTAAGAACTTAACAAACAGGTCAAATTAAATGACGCCGTTGCTGGGGAACCAAGTAATTGGTTCTCTATGTTAACTTCTGTCATATTGCTCCTGAGTGTGGTTAAGAGTCTTTCAATTGCATTCTAAATAGTTTAGCTTCATACCTATTAATAGTATAGGTTTCCATTTTGCTTAGCATCAGAATTTTTGGAAATATAAATAAAGATACTGCTTTCTTTTCATTTTTTATACTTAGCATTTTACATCTGTATAGTTCAGAGTTCTATTTGCTGCCTTTGGGGAAAGTTCGCCGCAATCAACTTTTTGTTTCACCGCGGCCAACTTGCAGGATCTTACGAGGATCCCTTTTGGGACATTTACATTGCGACCAACTATCGACTTTGCAGCGGCCAACTTTTTTGCGCAGCTTAGAAGATTTCATTACTTGTACATATATATTTTCATATACCCACACACATTTGCATCCATCACATCTCATTTTTTTTGCCTGACTTTGTGAACTTGCAAGTCGATTTTGTTCATTTTTATTCTCTTTTGAATTTTTCCTTTGCATGTCCCGGAAAACCACACTCTTTCCCTTAGACCCTGAAATTGAGAAAAGTCTAAAAAAGGTTAGGAAGGAAAAGAGAGTAGAAGGGACAAGCAGGGTAGTGGAGTCTAGCCTGTCAAGCAGTAAGAGTGAAACATTAGAAGGGGAGATAATGGATGAAAATCCAGTTAATTTGCAAATCCAAAACCTTGATGCTAATAGAAACGGTGATAATAGAGGTAATGGAGAGCAGGAGAGAATTGGTGAGAATAATGGCAACCTTAGAAGGAGGACCATTAGGGATGCTACGACCTCTGATGTGAATTATGATCCTTTTACTACTGCTTACCCTAATTTTGATGTGAATTTCGAGATAAAAGAATTGCTTATTAACTCTCTTCCTAAATTTCATGGTTTAAAAGGAGAAGATCCCTACATTCACCTGCAATCACTGTCTGTGATTTGTTAGAGCATGAAACCGGTGAGAGCTTCTTTAGATCAAGTGATGTGGAAAGTTTTTCATTTATCATTGGAGGGTAAAGTAAGGGAGTGGTACCTATCACAGCTGGGGAAATTTGAGGAAGGCATTCTTGGAAAAGTACTTTCCTGCTTCCAAAAATTCATTAATAAGAAAGGAAATCTACTCAGCTCGATAAGACTTTGATGAGTCTCTCTATGATTATTGGAATCATTTCCAGGATTTATTGTCAAGATGCCCTCACCATCAAATACCAGACGAGCAGTTGGTGTAGTACTTTTATGATGGGCTGAAGGGTCAAGATAAGGTTATGTTAGATGCAGCCTCAGGAGGTTCACAGATAGACCTCACCGCTGAAGGGGCTTGGGATCTAATTAAGAAAATGGCTCTGAATCACCAGCAGTACAGCGCGATAAACACTAGAGGCGTATATGATTTGGGAGCTTCAACAGTACACTCTAGAAAAATGGAAAGTCTTGAGTCTAAGGTAGACTCTTTGGAGAATAAAATGATTACTCAGCTGGCCCTCATTATAAGTATGCGTTGTCCACAAACCCATATGGATCTCATTGCACCTAGTAGCGAAACTTGTGGTTCAGTGATGCATATTTCTAGTGTCTGCCCCAATCGTTATGAAGAGGTATCTATTGTTTATTAGGGTTGGCCAAATCAGAAGTGGGACCCCTATTCTAATACATATAACGAGGGATGAAAAGCAAATCCTCGATTTAATTGGAGAAATGAAGAGAGTGGACCTCCAAATAGATTCCATCAAGGTGGAGAGGCTGGTCTATCTACTAACCAGTTCGAAAACCAACAAAAAGCTTTAACTCTTGCATAGTATGATGGCATTGATGAAAGACGAGAGGACTTCTAATGACAACCAGTTCAATTTTTTAGCCTCTTTGATTCAATGCCTTAGAGAAAAGAATGGAGCAATAGGAGACAAAGTTTGAGAACATAAACTCCGATCTCACTCAATTATCCAATAACATAAGTAAGTAACAAGCTAAGAGCAGTGGCACTATTCCCCCAAACACTATTATAAATCCTAAGAGTTTGAATGCCATCACTCTTCGAAGTGGGAAGCAAGTGAAGTTCCGTGATTCAGATGAGGAAGTAGTTGAGGAGGAGATTGAATATGACGAGTTGTCTTCCACACCAGTAAAGATGAAGAATTTTGAAAGCTTTAAAGAGAAAGCATTATTGGCCGAAAAGAAGTCCACATTTTTTAATAGCAAAGGAACAAATTTTGGGAGCAACAATGAACAAGCAACAGCAAGGGAGCATGTTGAGTCAAGCAAGCATGGAGCCAATAAAGCCAATGGTAAGGAGGTAAATCCTAAAGACCTTCCTTTTCCCAATTCTTATTTGATGAGTAAAGGAATGACTAACACTAAGCATGAAAAGGATATTATTGATTTGTTTAGTAGGGTAGAAGTCAATATTCCTTTCCTTGATCTTGTGAAATGGGTTCCTGCTTATGCCAAGTACCTTAAAGACCTGTGTGCACATAAGAGGAAGTTTAGGCCAAATGAAAGAGTTCAAGTAAGCTCAAATGTGTCTACTCTAGTTAAGCCTCAAATTCCTGTGAAATGCCAAGCCCTGGATCCTTTACCATCCCTTGTACTTTAGGTAAAGTAAATATAGGGGGAGCTTTGTTACATCTAAGGGCAGCTATTATTGTCATGCCTAAGTCAGTTTACACTACATTGAGAGTTAAGACTCTTAAGTCTACCACGGCAGTACTCCAATTGGCTGGTTGGTCTATTAGGTATCCTTAGGGCGTTATAGAGGATATTTTGGTCCAGGTTAAAGGTTTGGTTTTTCCTACTGATTTTTATGTGCTTGACATGTCTTCTGAACTTACACATGACACCACACTGATTCTTAGTAGACCTTTCTTAAGGACTGCTAGCACCATGATTAGCATGAAAGAAGGCACCATTACAATGGAAGTAGGTAATCAAAAAGTATGTTTTAACATGTATGAAGCAATGAAACATCCATATGAAGATTTCTCACTTTTGGGTGTTAACATGATTGATATTGTTGTTGATGATGCTTGCTCTACATTCGAATTACAACATGATTCCTTTGACTCTGAACTGTATTCACTTGATTCTACTGTCAATGATGATCCTCTTTGAGAAAGGTTTTCTGTGAATGTTTCAGGTGATTCTGGCATCATGGAGGGTAACTTTGACGTGGAAATTGATGAAATTGTTTCACTGCTACAAAAATCTTAGGCTGAAGGTTTAATGCTTAGAATTGACAGAGATTTTAAAGCTAATCGCATGGAACCTTAATTACCATTGGTTGAAGAAAAAGGAAGAAATATATTCTCTCTTGAAATTCATAAATTAATCCCTTTTATTGCACAACCACCTGCAATTGAATTGAAACCCCTACCATATACTTTAAGTATGCTTTCCTTGAGTCTAATGAGCGATTACCTGTCATAATTGCCAATTCCTTGTCTAGCGGTGAGGAAAAATGACTCTTTGCCAATTTTAGAGAGAATAAGAGGGCTATAGATTGGACTTTAGCAGACATATCTGGGATTAGTCCAGCTATTTGCACATATAAGATTCTACTGAGTGAGGGTTCCAAACCTATAAGACAGCCCCAGAGGAGATTAAACCCACTTATCCTAGATGTGGTTAAGAAAGAAATTGCTAAACTTTTGAGTGCTGGGATCATCTATTCCATATCTAATAGCGAGTGGTAGTCCGATCCATGTAGTGCCTAAAAAGAGTAGGGTCATTGTGAAAATGATAGGGATGAGCTTATTCCTACAAGAGTGCAAAATTCCTAGCGTATGTATATAGAGTATCTAAGATTAAATGATGCCACATGAAAAGATCATTTCCGTATTCCCTTTATTGACCAAATGCTAGAGCAACTTGTAGCCAAATCTCATAATTGCTTTCTGGATGGTTTCTCTGGGTACTTTCAAGTACCTATTGCACCGAAGGACCAAGATAAAACCATTTTTAAATGTCCTTTTGGTTTCTTCGCTTATCGTAGGATACCTTTTGGATTATGTAATGCCCTAGAGACTTTCCAGCGTTGTATGATGGCTATTTTCTGTGAATTTTTAGAAGAATGCATGGAAGTCTTTATGGATGACTTTACTGTGTATGGTGGTTCTTTTGATAATTGCCTTGCTAGCCTTGAAAAAGTTTTGAAACGATGAACTTTGAAAATTGTCATTTCATGTTTAATGAGGGCATTGTGCTAGGTCATTTGATTTCTAGCAAGGGAATTGAAGTTGATAAAGCTAAGATTGAGGTAATATCTTTGTTGCCTTATCCTGTTTGTGTTAAAGATATAAGATCATTTTTGGGTCATGCAGGATTCTATAAGCGTTTTATAAAAGATTTTAGCAAGATTGCTTTACCTCTTTCAAGGCTTTTACAAAAAGATGTAAATTTTGACTTTGATGATTCGTGTAGGGATGCTTTTGATGAGTTAAAGTCTCAACTCATTTCTCCCCCTATTCTGGTTGCCCTTGATTGGAACTTACCTTTTGAGCTTTCATGGGATGCTTCTAATTATGCTGTAGGAGGTATGTTAGGCCAAAGGGAGAAGAAAATCTCAAGAGCAATTGCCTATGCCTCAAAAACACTGGATGCAGCTCAAATCAACTACACAACAACAGAGAAAGAGTTATTTGCAGTAGTTTTTTCTTTAGAAAAGTTTAGGCCTTATCTGTTAAATTCTCATGCGACTATTTTTACGAATCATGCAGTTGTCTGATATCTGCTCAAGAAACCGCAATCTAAGCCAAGATTGATAAGATGGGCATTACTTCTTCAAGAATTTGACATCGAGATAAAGGACCAACCAAGGGCGGTAAATCATGTAGCCAATCACTTGAGTAGGCTACCAGAGGATACAAGGGCAGTATACTCTTTCGAACTCACTTATAATTCTTTTTTTGATGCAATTTTATGTGTTTTATTTTTAAAGGAGCCTTGGTATGCACATATAGTTAACTACCTTATGACTGGACTCACCCCTCCTCTTATGTCTAATTCGCAGGCGCTAAAGCTCAAAAGCGAAGCAAGACATTACATTTGGAATGCTCCTCATCTATGGCGAATGTGCAGTGACCAAGTCATAAGGAAATGTGTGCCTGATGAAGAATTTGATGCCATTATTTCAGCTTGTCATTCTATGGTTTGTGGAGGGCATTTCAGTGCAAAGAGAATATCTAGAAAAATTCTAGACTCTAGTTTTTATTGGTAAACCTTTTTAAAGATTCTTTTACATTTTTTCAGTCTTGTGACAAGTGTCAATGTTTTGGGGGTGTAGGTAAAAGGCATGAAATGCCTCAGCCGCCTCTACTGTTTTGCAAAATCTTTTATGTTTGGGGGATTGACTTCATATGTCCTTTCCCTTCGCCCTTTGGTTTTGTATATATCCTTTTAGTCGTAGACTGTGTGTCCAAATGGATAGAGGCTATGCCTACTAAAAATGATGATGCCCAAATAGTGTCTAAATTTCTTAAGTCCAACATTTTCTGTAGGTTTGGGATTCCAAGGGCTATGGTGAGTGATAGGGGTACACACTTCTGTCATAGGGTAGTTGATAATCTATTTTTAAAATTTGGTGTTACTCATAAAGTCTCCACTGTATATCACCCCCAAACCAATGGTCAAGCTGAAATATCTAATCGAGAGGTGAAGCATATCTTGGAGAAGATTATAAAACCATCCAAGAAAGATTGGAGTTTGTGCTTAGAAGAAACACTATGGGCTTATCGGACCACCTACAAGTCACCAATCGGGATGTCTCCATACCACTTAATTTATGCCAAAGCTTGCCATTTGCAAGTGGAGTTGGAACATAAAGCTTATTGGGCAATCAAGCAGTGCAACATGGACTTAGAATCTTCTAGGATGGAGATAAAGTTGTAGTTGCAAGAATTGGAAGAGTTGAGGCTAGCGGCGTATGAGAACTCTTGACTTTATAAGGAGAAAACCAAGTTTGTGCACGATAAAGGCATCCTGAGGAAGGACTTTAAAGAGGGAGATAAAGTGTTATTGTTTAAGGCTCGTTTCACTTTTAAGCAAGGGAAATTTAATACTCGTTAGGATGGGCCGTACACAGTCACAAAAGTGCACGGCTTTGGCATGGTCGAGCTTCTACATTAAGAGACTGGAGCTAAGCTTAAGGTGAATGGACATCTCTTGAAGCTTTACCATGAGAACCATAAACCTCCATAAATCTCAGGTTGTTTCTTTCCTTCACTTGTTTACTTACTTTTACCTTGTGACTGTTCATGACATCTTTGGTGCATTAGTTAGTTGAGTAAGTGTGGGGGAGAAACTAACCCAGTAGGAAAAGTAGTTTAGTTTTTAGTTTAATAGTAATTTTCATTTCAATAACACCCCCTTTTAATTCTGTCTTTTACTTTTATTTTGCTGTTATTGATCACTCTGAAGCATGATATATCTTCAAGTTTAGAGAAGTTGCATATTGTTGATTGTGTTGCATTTTCATTCTTGAACTTATTCAGTACCATGCAATTCTACATATTCACTTAAAGGTTTTCTAAGTATCCAGACTGTGTTTTGTGTTTCTTTATCATGTTTTTCATTTCTTTGTAAAAATGTTCTGTCTGTTGCTCTTTGAGTTCGGGTTACTTTCGCTGTGGCTAACTTATGACTTCGCTGTGGCAAAAGTCTCCACCTAATTTCTTTCTTTTGGGAAATTCTCGCTGCGGGGTGTATTCCACGTCACCGCGGCGATGTACTCCTATTTCGTTACATTTTCTCTCGGGTTATTTTCGTCGCTGCGTGCATTTCACATTACTGCGGCGATGTATTTCTATTTCTTCCATTTTTTCCTCTTGGGACATTTTCGCTATGGCAACATCAAATTTTCGCTACAGCAAAGATAGAATCTGCGCAGGCTACCCTATCATGTCTTCGATTTTTATTTATCATATTAGCAATCTGACCCCATATGTCACTCATCAGGTCATTTTCTTTTCCTACTCTCTTCGTCTCCTCGCTTTGCTATTTTCTTAAGTCTACCGATTCTCCCTTTCATAACCTTATTTTGCCACGGTCACTCTTCTCTGTCCCTCCTTTCGTTTTCCATTCCTAATCACCTCCACTCTCAATTCACTTTCTGCGCAGCTTTCTCCTCATCTTTGTAAGTATCCCAGTTTCCCTTCTTCGTCCATTTTTATCATATGTGGTGTTGATATTTAGGGCAGAACATTTGGACATATCGTCCTCTCTGGAATATTTCGCTGTGGCAAAGTGGAGTATGCCGCGATGAAGTTTTGATTTGCTCTGTTTTTTATTTAGTTTGTTTATCTGCAGGCAAATGACTAGAACCAAAAACCCTACCCCTTCCAGTGAACCTGACTCACCTGACAATGAGTATAAATTTGAGGAATTATATGAAAAATTTGATGCTAGACCTCTTATCAAAGAACAACCCTTTCCTCTATCCCCCCCAGATGACCCTTTTGTTCAGCAACTCCATACAACCCAATTAACTGACTTGGTTAAGGAGCGTACCTTAATTAATGACAAATTCATTCGTCATTTTTACACCTATGCTTAGTTCCATAATCACCTAGCCATTGATTTCCATGGCATTAGGGAGCCCTATGCCTTTACCATCTCTAACATCCACCACCACTTTGATCTTCCCCTCTGTCTCCGCTACCATTTTGACCAACTTATCCATAACTACCCTATGACTGATGTTGCTCGCACCCTCTGTCAAGAGGGTGCTAACTGGCATCGACCATGCTATACTGAGCTTTACCTTAAACGTTCCGAGTTACAACCAGAGGCTCGTCCTTGATTGCATTTGGTCTATAACAACATCGTTCTCACCACGCACCTAGCCAACGTCACCAAATGCCAAGCTCTCTATATCTACCTCCTAATAACTGGTCGTCCGGTCAACATAGTGGACGCTATTGCTTCTGCCCTCCATGACTCCATCAATACACCCAAAACAACAAATGCCATAGCCTTCCCTCACCTTGTCTCTGACATTTTTCATACCCACAATGTCCTTAAATTCAATAACTATAGCTATTTTGAACCGGCCCTACTTTTTAGGTATGATTGCCTAAAACACCCTACCCTTGCACCGCCACCCCTTCCCATACCTATATCTGATGTTAGTACAACCTCAGCAATCGGTGCACTTACTAAGCACGATAAGTCAGCACTGGAAGTCCCTGAACTTGTCACCTTAGAGACCCTAGCTACCACGCTTCATGGACTTTTTGCTGATCTCGACCAACTCTGCCTCACTCTCTTGGGTGAGATCCAGCAACGGACACATCGATGTATGTTCGGGATATAAGTTATCATCATCATATAGATGCTTTGCTGGCTGAATGGATACAATTCCAATTGCCCTCTGATGAGGATGAACCATGGCGCGGTGATGGTACATTTGGGGAGGGCACGTCTGGAGTAGGTCCATCTGGGTCTGGACCATCTAGGTCCTCTACTTATTCCCCTGTAGATCAATCTTGAGTCCTTTTATATTTTGTCTTGTTGTTTTATCTTTGAGTCTTTAAGTTTTTAGTTTTGAGTTTCCTGGATACTTAGTTAACTTTTCTGATGTCTTTTCCTTGGTTGATCTAGCCTGTACTGAATGTTGTATTTATTTCATTGGCTATTGTGATATTGTCTATCTGTTCATCTAATGTTTATCATCTCTACGTGATTATGCTTTAACTCTTTCAATCTTGCGGATAATATTGTGTTTAAGTGTGGGGGAGGAAACCAAACAGTTTCTTCATGCAACAATTTGCCCACTTAAGTGTCATTTGTACGTTATCTTTTAAGTTTTGAAATTGGTCTTTGAGGTGAAATTGTAATTGCATGGATTTTTCTATCTTCTCCACATTTCTGTCACTTTCTGTCGCGGTGAAACTTTTCCAACCTTTCACTTCGCCACGACTAATAATTAAATAATGCTCCCAAATTAGGTTCTTAATACTTCTGTGATTGAAAAGTTTTGAAAATTTCAAAGTTTTATATATGCTTTTGGAACACTATCCATGCTTTTAAATGATAGTTGATTTTGGTTAATTCCATTTTTAATGTTTTCAACAAGAAGTAAGTGAGGGTACATTAAGGAAGCGGCGCTATGCGTTTTTAAACCTTGATATTGCTTAATTGAGATACTAACTTTATTGGAAGGATATTTGGACCTTAATTCTTTCATTTGTGTGTATCTGCTTAATTTTATATCTCTCTATAACTTGTTTTAATTCTTAATCAAGGCTTGATGAACTAAATTTTGTGAAAATGAAAGAGGCATTCATTGCAAAACCTTTCTCATCCAAACACAAACCCCACACATTTAACCATTGCTAGCCCCCATGAGCCATCTTTTTAAGTGCATGCACACTTTTATAAATTGATGTAAATATTTTATCTACAGTCTTCTAAGTTTAAGTGTTTTTGAGTAGAATTCATAGGTTGGGTTAAAAAAAAAGACAGTGTCTTTTACCAGACCAATGCGATGGTGTGCTGCTACCATAGTTCAGTAAAGAATACACGGTGAGAACTTTGGTACTTCAAATGGACTGGTTTTAAGTTTCCTAAGTAGTTCTTTCGAACATTTGAGGAACCTGGTTAGAGTCTAATTATCACATTTATCTAAACAATTGTTTTGTAGTATAATATATATATAAAAGAAGGAGTTGTTATATTAGAATTTTAAATCTTTTCTTTGAAATAGCTGACACTCATTTCATGAGGATGATAATTGTGATGCAAGTCACTCTTCTTGTTTCTTTTATTCCATCCATTTCACTTGGCCTTCATTCATCGTTACAACCCTGAAAGTCCTCTTGATTTATAAAATTATAGTTTTTGTGGTAGAGAGGTAGAACTATCACAAGCTCACGGTAGAGAATGAATTAAGCAGATTTTAGAGTGAAATTACCCCAAGACAAGTGAGTTGAGAGTTAAATAGTTTCCCCTGATATAAGTTTCTTTTTCTCAATCTCTTGGATTAAATACTTGTAGAGTTGATCTTCTTGGCATTTCTTCAGCCTGCTTTAGTTGATTTATGAGAAAATGGTTTTATTCATTTTCTGCTCTCATTTTTAAGTATGGTCGGTATTTCCTTTTGCACTTGTATTCCTTTGACTTTTATAAGCTTTGTCCAGGAGTACAAAGGTCTAAGTGTGGGGGAATTTGATT